>PVJI01005043.1:0-101097 GCA_004026765.1 Micronycteris hirsuta | reverse complement strand
GAGCTGTTTCCCTCTCACCTGGAACATTGTATGACCCTCTTTCTTCTCACACATGGGAGCAAAAGAATCCTATTGTTAACCTAAATTCCCTTTCTTTACAAAAGTCATAAACACTCAGGCTGTATTCTCCTACTAGAGTTTTCCATTTCTGACCTCCAAACTACTAAAAAACGTAAAAATCCATGGGCCAAGCAGCCAGATGTAATATAGTACTGTGTCAGGATACTTCCATGTCCTACTTGGCTAAATCAAGTTCGGGAATATTTTCTCTTTAGTGACAAAGACAGAGTCCCATCTCAATGACACAAATCCACCGGCTGCCTTGGAGCGCAGTCAACACTGGTTTTAGGCTTTTAACACTGTAGAAAAGGTACCGAAACGTCTGAACACAAAACCACGCTTGCTCCCAATTTGTTTTTATTTCTTTGATTTGGCAAAAGTTGCCTTTACTGTGTTTTCTGGTTTCCAGTGAACACAAAAGTGGCCTGAGAGTTTGAACCTAGCTTCTTTTAGTCTTTCTGATAAGACCACTGTTCCTGGTGAACGTGAAGAAGCTAGCCACCCTAACCACTTGCATTTGGTATATTTTCCCTTTTGAATGAATGAATTAACAAGTGGTTTATAGCAGATATCTAAAAAGGTTACGAGATTAGCATCTCTTATCTGTTTAACAACAGGAATGGATTCTTGGAGTACTTTGGGATTCCGAGGGGGGACATGAGTAGTCCCCTTCCAATCCTTAGTTTTCAGTTTTTTAATCAATTATTAGAATGGTTTTGAAAGTGGGAACAGATGCTTCTGATCATGCAGTCTGTCTGGGACATTATTTTGAAAAGTGAGAAGTCAACAATATTCAGAGGAGAAAAATATAGGAATAGAATATAGAAATAAAATGAAAGGTTATGATTTTTCTCTTCTGATGAAAAATAGGTAATTCCAGAAATGTCTGATTCTTAAAAAAGCAGACTATTTTTAAGAGCAGTTTTAGGTTCACAGTGAAATTTCACAGAATGTTCTCATTTTTCCCCGTTCCAAGCCCCGCCCCCTCCCCATTTGGTGAGCTAATTAGCCATGACCACCAGGTTCTGTAAGCCACTCTTGCCCTGCCTTGTTGGGCTTTTCGAGGTCCCTGCTAGACCAGTGTGGTCATTCTACTGTGCGAACAGGCTGGAAAGCGTGCTGGGGCCTGGAGATGCCCCCAACTCCACCATCTGTCATACAAGCTCTCGCTCAACCTGGACGCCCACCCGGGAGAGCACAGCCACTCTGGGCGAGAGCAGCGCGCAAAGGGGCACGGGAATGGAGCGATGCCAAGTCAGACACCAGGAGGCATTTCTCCGCGGGGCCAGGGGACCGACATGGTGACTCTTAGGAATCTAACCTCAAGTTCCCTTCGTCTCCTCCACTCACATACATTCTGCCGATGATGAAGAAACCAAACCCTGGGTCACCTTCAATAGGATAATAAATACTTTTCACTTGAATTAAAATTCCACAAAAAAAAGAAAACAATGAGATAAATTAAAAGAGCAAGAGAATTGTGATTTTTTACAAAGTGAATGGGTGAGATACATTGGGATGTAAAATAGTGAGCTGAGCGAAAGAAGTAAAAAGTTTTCTTCGCTTTTCTACAGAAGATAAAAGCTGTGGCCAGAGGACACGAAGAAGGCGGCAGGAGCGAGGGGGCCGCAGTATGAGAAAGGAAAGGACACACAGAGGCGGTGGCAGTGGATCAAAGGGCCCCGTTTTCTTTTGCACTTTTGTGACATTTGCATGCGGGACTTGGGAGAAAAAATCTGTGCATTATATTATATATGGTGCTTATTTATATCCATAAAGTGTAACTATGTTATACTATTTAAATACAAATACATCATTTTCTCTATGTTCTGTTTACTTCTTTATCTCCAACTCCCCTCCTCCCCTCCCGTGGAGGCTCCACGGGGGTGGGACTGCGTGTGTTTTGCCCTCTGAACAGTGACAGTGAGGGGCACAGAACAGGTACTCTGTGTATATCTGCTGAGCTTATTCATTATAAGTGAGAAAATAGCTGCCACTCCATGCGAGCCGAACTTCAGGTAACACTGCTGTTCTTCACGGCGCGTGAGGTGCTCCCCAAGCACCACAAACAGCAGGGAGCGGAAGGAGCGGGCGGTGCTGTTTTTGTTCCGATACAACCTTCCGTGCTACTTGGTACTTGAGAGGGTTCGTGTTGACAGAGTCTGCTTCTTCGGGGGCGGGATTCATTTACTCCTGTTTAGAGCTGGGTGTGCCAGACTCAACGTGGCTTCACTTGCTTTACCAGAAGTTCAGATGCTGGTGAACCGGCACAAATAAGAGTGCCAGACACTTTCTCATTGTCACCTCAAGTAGAGTAAGTCTTCACTTGGTATCGTCAATATGTTCCGCAACAAGGAGCAATACAACGTATAACAAAACCAGTTTACTACAGGCTGACATAATAAACAGGCATTACGTCCCTATGACATCACATCAACGTTATAACAAAACGTTATTCAAGGACCTGCTGTCCTCTGTAAATAAGCTCTGCAGGTAACTCCCGATCACGTGGCCTGGCTCCATCCTACACCCCAGCAAGGGCAGAGTCAGGACGCGTTGCTACTGCCACAAGTTTCAGTCCAAGAAAAGGAAATTTAGGCCAGTTTAATATATTGGATTAAGCCCAAAATAAGTGAAAGCTTTGCAGCGCTTATTCTAGAAAGAGAATAAGATGCCTAATAATTAGAAAGATTTGTAGTTATACTGCCATAGATCAGAACAATATTCTAAATTACCTATTTTATTACTTGTAAAATTGTCCAGGTTCTGGAGTAAAAAAACATGGACCAAGTGTCAGAGAACGTATACTAAGGGTACAGTAATTTACAAAGCACTGGATATTTTCTAAAAACTCTTTTTTAAGTTCAAGTCTCTGCCAAGTAAATGCCTAACAAAATTAGAACTGCAACTACATTAGAGTGAATATATAACTCTCAAGTTACAGAAATCAGTATTAAAAATGATACAGAATTACAGAAAAACTACTAAGTCCAAAAAAAAATAAATATAAACATATTTATATTGGTATACTCTTCTAGAATGACAGTCTCGGCAAGTGAGCACTTGAGGTGACTTACTTTTGTTTGAATATAGTGTTTCATGGCACAACTACCAGCAGTTAGAACTTGAACTATTTTGCAGCGAAGGGAGCCCTGACCAGCCATGATTTAGCACTAACTCAAGAAGCAAACCCGAATCTTTCTGGAATGCAGGGGACAACGTGCATTCTGCAATTCGGTTTTGTCAGTGATTCGGATGCCGTGATCTCTCCAAAAGAATGTACCCATTCGTGCAGTGTCTTTCTTAAGAGCCCTAGTCCTGGAGCTCTATAAGACTAACCTACTCGAACAACAGAAACATGGCGTCCTTGTAAATCTCTCATGGCCACCTTTTTATGGTGTTTTTGCCCCGTTTCCCAACTTTCGACCATTTCCAAAGCCCTCAAAACCTGCTTACTCAAACTGCACCCTGCACTATCTCTTTTTAACTGGACGCCAAATCTGGCATCAGTGTTTTTAGTCTGCTCAGCAGGAGAGCAATTTCAACAATGTCTTGCTTTTTAAAAGATCAGTTTATTCTTCCCAATATAATAATTAGTTTCAGATGAACCGGGTCTCTGTTCCTCGGCCTGGTTCCACTGTGGTATGAGCAAAGAGAGCAGAGGCTTCCTGCCACACTATTTCTTAGACCGAAGAATGTGGGTTCTATCATAGCCCCCGAATAGAAACTTCGCAATTTACTTCTTTAAAACATAGCTGGGTTTTCATACCCTGGGTTCTCAAAGAAGTGAACTGAAATTATGATTATGGGAATCTTCTCCGTTTACTTTTTAAAAGACTCAGATGAATTATTCCTCAATTGACCAAACTATAACATCATCAAGAACACAAACTTTATGAATCTAACCAGCGCCATACCCCTGCAAAGGCACAGAGGTCGCAAACAGGAAGCCAACAGTGTTATCCTAACTTAATTAGCCTTTAGGGGATAATGAATACTGACAGGTAAGAAAATACACTGGCTTAGAGCTAAGGATATTAAGGGAATAACTCTGGAAAATCTCTGCTGACAACGATGCAGAGAAATCAAGCAAGACATTATTTTTATAAACAGAACGATGGAGATGATCTATATGAAGCATAATCAAAACAGGCAAGTCTCAAGTTGCACCCGGGAGGTTGCCACAGTTTTCCTGTGGGTCTCCCACGTGTACCTAAATCATCACCTCCTGCGCATTCTGGCTCATTAATTCAGTACCAGTAGTGAAAGCATCTGTGAGTATTTTCAACATCTTACCCTTAGGCTATCCTATTTGTAAATCTCAGGAACCATGAGCTATGATTTCCGGAAGGAGTCACCTTGATGCACACAGGCTTCAAGGTCTTCAGTCGTGACTATCTCTTAGTGTCTCAGAGCCTTTGCTGGCCTTACAGAAAGCAACATCCTCCCGCTTTATCACTCAGTAACCACAGGATCTCGCAAGGTTTATCTTACCTTCACAAGAACGGCCACTTACGGAGATTGTGAAACCCTGTTCGCAGATACAGTGAAAAGAACCATCTGTGTTTAGACACTCTCCATGAGGACCACAGAGCCCAGGCTGCTCACATTCATTAATATCTGGAATCGAAAAGAGAGTTCCAAACACATGAAAAACATCCATTTTTTCTTCCCTATAATACCAGATGTACAGTAATCTATGACAAAATGGTCAGACGCGTATTTTGTGACACAGCCACACCATTTGTACGAACACCAGAGCATTGTAAGACTGGTGGACTGTCATGAAAGTGTTTGGGTCGAATCGTACAAAATAGCCAATGTTCAGCCATTTTCAACCTACCAAACAAAAGCAATTTCATAGGTTCAGCACAAAGCTACCCTTACTTTAGACTTGAGGAACAGTCTCGTAGAATCAAGAACTCCTCTGTGAGAAAGCTGTGTCCCCCTCTGTCCTCTCCCTCTGCCGTGCACACAACCCTGTTGCAGCCCGTACACCTTATAACACCCTTGCCTCTCCATCCCCCGGAAGGGAACTTCTTAAGGGCAAGGCTGAGTGTGTCTGGTTTATAGTGTTTAGTGCATAAATGGTGCCTTACAAGTGTCTCCTGACTACATACATGAAATAGGCTCCAATCCTTATTTCACTAAAAATGGATAAAAGAAAGAAAATATGAGAAAAAAGAAGGCCATTTTGACCAAGAAGTTCCTATTATTTGCACAGCTTTGCGATGATGAAACGGGTGAATGAGGGTCAGCTGCTTAGTGCCGTGTCTGATGCACAGCTAAGGGTCAAAGAGCGGCAGTTGTGACTGTTACCACTTCTGAGCAAATTGTGCTCTAGTTAAACTTGTGTTGACTGCCTTACGCTCTGCCTGTCCTCAGTGAAGAGTGCAGATGCTCCCTGTGGCCGGAGTGATGACGCCCTCTGGAACATGATAAGGCAGGGAGGGTTGGTGTGAGAACACTGTTCTTTCAAGCCAGTTCTAATTGTGTTGGCTAACAGTGCCCAAGTTGATAACTAAGGAGTCTTGGAGAACAGTTCCTTTATTCATGTTGGTACTAACACATGGAACTATTCTCACTGTGTTTTAATTGTTATTTTACTCATCCGTGTCCATCACTACACTGATTGCTTTCTGATGAGAACTGAATATTTTAATTCTGAGTCCCCAGCTTCTAGCACAGCACATGAATAGTGTATTACAAATGTCTGTCCAGCACACAATTTCACAGTTATGTTCATACTCTACTAATTGAACAGAGATTGGCTAGTTCTCTTGATTAATGGTGGGGCATAAAAACTATCACAGCTCTTTGAGCCATCCAGTGAACTTGTCCTACTAAGGCCATTTTCCTATTTTCCTAATGTGTTGTAGACTCTCTTTTATCTCTTACTAAAGAGGTCCTCAATACATCCTCTTAGAAGTCCATCTTTACTTTAAGGAAAAATGTCTACCCAATGCTTCCCATGAGAAGGCCGAACAGGATGGGGCCCTTAATATCATGAAGCTCGCAATATAACAGGGGAGGCAGGGACAGGCGTGAAGACCTTTAAAGCTAAGAGGCCTTCCCAGTGACCTCTAGAACATGCTTAGCCACCAACGCTGCTCCTGCTCGAGACAGTCATCCCTTTCCCTGCATCCAGGATCTCCCAGGCACTTCTTTCTGACCTGTGGATCTTATGGTGCAACAGGAATTCTGCAAATGATTTTTCTATCTCTCTGTATTAATCCTGAAATCTTTGCCCTTCCATATGCCATGTGATTCAGACTAATTAGCTTATCCATTGCTAAATCAAAATAAGAAACCAAGCAGGAATTACTCATTTTCTTAAAAACCCTGCCATTCTTGTTATTGCCACTAATTTTAAAATATTTCAAGGAAGACGAATGAATCATTTCCTACTTAACTATTTATCAATATAATTTCACACTAAAAAATTCTTCACTTTTTTAATAAAAATCTCTGATAGCCTCTATGTTTGCTCTCTAACTGCTGATAATATCTTAGATTGGTCATCTTTCTTGAACTCTGACCTCCTCTTAGCCTTAGTCCCTTAGTTCCCTTCTAACCTGCTGTCTAGAGTTACCTCTACCTGGGCAAAAGGGTGCCAAAAAGTTCCACTGGTCTAGAGGTCAAGCTCAAGGTTTATATACATCTTGTGAATCCCTAGAGGTTGTTCAAAACCACCTCCTTATTTTATCCAATGCCTCAATGTGGCCTATTAAAAGCTGCCTGCTTTGCAACTTCTCACAGGGAATAATGTGCATAAAGTTCTTGCTTCAAGAGAAGTCACTGATTAACAAATAATTGTATAAAAAGTTTGATGACAGGATCTGAAAAACGAATTCCCAGACTTTTTTCCAGGAAAGCGCTAAGAAAGAACAACACGACTATCTGGAATTAGAGAAACATATGCATTCAATTTGGGTTGTACTTATTGAGGCATTTCTAAACTATGCTGCTAGGAGCTCAGCTGAAAGCCAGACTGTATTTACGTTGGGTTTCTTTCATGGGTCTGAGATTCCACAGAAATTCACTATTTGGTGTGTGTAAGTCAAAACGTGAAACTGAAGTGTGTTCTGAATCTCAAATGTATGCTGCCACATTCCTACAGAGACGATTAACATGGAATTTCCATGCTGTCTGTATATCATCATTAATTTTGCTGGGGGAAGAGACTCAGATACCCTTCCATTTGAAAATGCCTTACTGATAGGGAACGATTCTTCACATTATTGGGTAAGGCTTAAAGTTTATGCCTATCACACACTGTTATTCAAACACACCTCATAGTTATTAGCGTTGTCACCAATTACATTTTCAGGATTAAAACAAACTGAATTCTACAACAATCTACACAACAGCGACATGACCAAGGGATTAGACAGAAACAGGGGACTACAAGTTGCCTCCAGAAACACAGCAAGAAAAGATGATCCAAAACGAAGTCAGTGCACTCACCACCATAAGCAGCCTCTGATAAGAGACAGTGGGTGATATAGCATCTTCATAGAGATATTATTTAAAAGGTATTAAAACCTGCTTCAGGAATATGCTTCACCCATTTGGATTTATATTTTTTAAAGCAGACATGTTAATGTATTCTGGAAAACAGGAATCACCAAGGCGACTCAGAAAGAAGTCCACTTCATAAATAGTTAATTAAATATCATATGTTTGGAATGTATCGAATCACAAACAAATTTAATGTACTGAGAAAAGACAGTAGTGCAGTTAATGAATCAGATGACTAAATTACTTCCTTGTGATTTAGCTCTAGATGTTTAACAATAAAATCTGCAATATCGAATCATGGTCCACTTATGCTAAGATTTGGTTTTGGCTCTGTTCGGTCAAAAAAAGTGTGACGAGAGATATCAGAAAAGAAACTATTACTTTTCAGTCAAGAAAAACAAATTTGTATTCAAAATGGGTTTCAGATTGTTTTTTGTTTGTTTCAAGGCACCTCTTGGCACTTTTATATAACTCAAGATTCATTCTCACATAAATTTGTAATTCAAATGTTCCTTTTCAACTGCACTAAATCCAAGTACATTTAGATTCTGCTTTGTAAACACTGAAAAATTCACCTTATTAAATCATGATGACAAATAAATTATACTGAATGAGGTATACAGCAGTGTATTTAAATCTTGGGGCCAGTAAGGAAATTAATTTCCGAAGACCTTGAGGCAAAGGGCTATGTCTTCGGTATCTCAGAGACACACAGCTGGTGTGGATAAAGATACAGCCATAGGTGATAATATTATCCCAGTACCACATTTTAAAGAGTATACACCATCTTCCCTTTCAAGACTACTATAATTTGGGACATGTGAGAGGATATATAGTTTATGAAAATGCAGTATAAAAAAAGGCATACCTGCCCAGTAGCAGTGCCTAAAGAGTAACTTCAACAATCCTTTATTTAAGTGTTACTTGGGGGTACACGACAGAGTTCCATAATGGTAGAGGAACAATAAGAAACAATAATATTTATCTGAGAACCAGAAATACAGATCTGTAAAGGTATATGGAAGTGTGGGTTTTCAGTGGCATGGATTTACTAAAACTAATAAATACAGGAAAACTTGTAGGGCAGCCAGGTGTGGCTAACGATGTTGGGACACAGGATCTACACAATCGAATTTTTCAGTCCCGGCATCAATAATGACTCCGTGTGTTACACTGGGAAAAACCACCAAATCTCACATCTTCTTTCTTTTGCCTATAAATGCAATAAGACCTGGTATGGAGACAGAGGGAACCGTAGTGAAAAAAGATATTGGGTTCAAAATGCTATCACTTATTTCGGAGAATGCTAATTAACTTGTCTGAGCCTCGGTTATTTATGTACAAAATGATTATAAAAAACCTATCTCAAATTTTGTACGAACTGAAGGAGGTACCTACAGTATTCAGCATAGAGTGGGTGTTTAATTAAAGCTGAGTTGTAATTAGTGCTGTGTTCTTACTAGTACCATGTGTCCCCTGCACTGTTGTTTGCGAGGGTAACTGTGATAGCACTTCAAAAAAATATCAGATCTCGTTCTTCATCATTCTGATTGAATTATTGAGATTTTTTAGGAAGAGAAAAAGCTGGATACTGGATAAAACAGGGATACGGAAAAAGAAAGAAAACACATCAGCTATGGCACAAAATGAAATATGCCCACAAAGGATACAAAAAAGGTAGAAAGATAATGCAGAATCAAGTGCCGGGGGTGGGGGGTGGGGCGGACCCGCGGAAGGAACAATAGACTGCAGGTGACCTCCGTTGCCCGCACAGCACGCAGAGCGACACAGTTCTAAACCACACGAGCTCCAGTCGGGAGCCAGACGCCATGCAAAGGAGAATTTCCTGTACTCGATGCAAGCCCAAGAAAGACACTGTATTTTACTTATTTATTCATTTTTGACCCTCTAGGCAGCCCACTCCCTCGTGGACTGAGATTTATTTTTTTTTATTTAATAACGTTTTTTATTATTGTACTTTTCCCACTACCATTTAGTCCCCTAAACCTCCCTTCCTGCTTCGCCTCCACCGCAATCACTGCACTGAAAGTTCTTTTAAAAATATACACACTGGCAAAGCTCATTCACCCACAAAGCAAGCGTCGAAACCACAGGTCATCATCAGGAAGCACCCAGAACTGGAGAACGATGGCAAGGGTGACAGAGAGGGCGAGAGTAGTACCTTGACACCCTTTATTGTCATTCAGCTGGAATCCATCCGGACATGTGCAGTCATAGGACCCTTTGGTATTAACGCAGCCTCCTCCCTGGCACACGTTCTTGTCTTCCAAGCATTCGTTAATATCTACAAATCAATTTAAAAACTTTTAAAGATTAAATAAACTCTATCTTAATGAGGTATTTCTCCTTACCTTTACATAAAACTCACATACGGCACCGTAAATGCACATTTTTTTACACCATTCGTAACAAGTGACTTCAAATGCGTGATGCTTTTTAACTTTTAGAGTATTTTTTAAAAAGGAAACATTTTGAAAGAATTTTAACTTTGAACAATACACACATAATCTGAAATTTTAACATCAAATGAAATTAATTGGAAGAGGAAAAGTCAAAATTCTGTAACAAAGAATAATGTACTTGGCTATATACTCGGTGATGATAGAGAATAAAAATATTCTTTAAATACGTATTGTTAAGAATATCTTGAGTATCTATTTATACAAGATCCTGTATTATGCATTATAGGAAAAATTTAAAAACATTTGGCATGGTCCCTGCCCCTCAAGAGAAATGATTGTTCAAAAAACTTTGTATTAATAAACACATGCAATATTAAATTGCTTTAGAAGTCCAAAACAATTTAACATTAAGACTGTCAAAAATATAATTATTGGTCAAAAGAATAGTACCCACTGCAGGGGTCACATGAATTTAGAAAAGAGACCATGAAGGTCAAAGAAGGCTTCATGGTAACAAAAGGAATTTACTTGGAAACTGGTCAGTGGGATGGAAGGTGGAGGAGGGGGAAAAGAAGGGCTTTTGGCAGAAAGGGACTCAACAAGATCAAAGCATCACTAAAGTCACCAACTCAGCAGCTGTCACAAACAGGCTTGATGTTGCCTGGATTTTTTAATATATATATTCAAAGCATATGCACAACTAAAAATGGTTTATGTAACCAGTAATGAGTTTTTGACTATAAGCATGTGAGACAATTAATGACCTCCCTCACTGCATGAACGCTAGGCAGAACTTTCCAGAGAGCTGTTCAGTACCACATTTACTCCTAGTCAGAGCTCATTATTCCTAACAAACTCCATGAGTCCTTCCTCTTTTGTCTGCAGAGGATTTAAATTATTAGCAGTGAAGAAAGCTAAGGAATCAAACCTTCTTTGTTTTCTCAGAATTTGGCATACTGTGACGTTTCTTGCAAATTGCTACAATTGCTGTGAAAATACATGAGAAGCTCCAGGTGGAAGTAAATATGGAGACTGCTGAGGTCTAGCTCTCCTCGCCGTCTGTTTCAAAATACGGAGGCACCAATTTTAAATAAGACAAATTAAATTTTCATCTTAGAACCCAATCAACCAATTAACTGGCTTCTGTGCCATTCATGGGGAAAATAAAAGAGAAATAAGCACTTTATAATTTTATTCTATCAAAATAAAAACAAGTTATTATGATATTCACCCAGATTTTAAATGTTTCTGAATGCTGATCCTAAAACATATTCTGATGTGACTTTGTAACCAATGAAGTGGGTTATTATTTTTTTAATGTGTTTTCCAAGTTCATTGAAGTATAATTTACATACAATAAATGCACCTAATTTTAAGAGTCCATTTCAATGAGTTTGGCAAATGTAGATACATCCATGTGACCATGATCACACTCAAGGCATTTATGTATCGATTCCTATCTATCCAGATCCACCGTTGGATTCTTAAGTCATTGCAAGTGCTATCATTTCCTAAGGAATTGATGAGATTTCTTTGCAAGGATGTCATTCTATAGTGCCAAATGTAAAGCTTGGTAGTGTTTTCTTTTGACTCTTTTTCCAACCTGACCTTAAAATATCCATTCCTGTTAACCTAATGCCTTGGGTGTTATAATTGCCATAAAAAGGACAATGAAGGAATCATTACTTATAATAGAGACAGATAAAAACATGGAGGATTAAACATCTTCTATGAACTTTGAATATACTAACAGATGTTTTATTTAAACCTTTGCTATATCAAGACTTCTAAAAACAGAACCAAAGTTAATTAAGAATAGGCATTTAGATGTAAATTCTGTAAAACTAATTCTTCAACTCCAATGGTCTGCTAATTTCATGATTTTGAATAGTGATTGTGCCAACTGGGAATAAATTCTAGTCTATAGTTTATGAATCTTTGCTTAAAACATAATAAACAAAGAGTAACATGGACAACCACTAACAACAACAAAAAGGTGTAGGCATTTCCATTGCTCCAAAAGGCTTGCTTGTGCCGCTTTTCTGTTTGGCTACTTCTGCTTAGCATAGTGTTTTTGAGATTCATCCAAATTGTTGGATCAACAGCTTGTTCCTCTTTACTGCCAAGTTGTATTCTATTGTACGAATGACCTATGATTTGCTTACCCCTTCACCTTCTAATGAGTATTTGGATTGTTGACATTTTGGCTGTTACGAATGAAGTTTCTGTACACACCCATGGGTAAGTCTGTGTGTGACTATATGCTTTCATTTTGCCTGCGAAACCTTAGGGGTGAAATGGCTGGGTGACGTAGTAGGTTCAACTTCTGAAGGAACTGTTCTGAAGTGGCTGTACCACTTTACAACCCCACCAGCAGGGTGGGAAAGTTCCAACTGCCCCACATTTAATTATAATAGCTCCACAGCTATTCTAATGTGTGTTGTGGAGATGGACTTTTTCATTATTACTATGATTTACCTTCCTTTCTTTGCTCTGTAGGAAACTGAGATAGTGAAGTAAGAAAAGGAATGCTTGATTATTAGCATTATGTAAAAAATCTCAATTTTAAAAAAGATCAAGGAAAATCCTGGGAATATGAATTTTAGCAACAACACTCCATTACCTAGACTTTTGCCTTACATCAGCTTTGCTGACACTACTTTAAAATAATTGGATTTTCACTCATTTTCCAAAATCTAAGAGAAATAATATATGTGAAGAAAAAGCAGCATTAAGTATTTATCAATAATTGTATAGACTTTAAAACTCAGTGCATTATTTAGAGTCTGGTTTAGTTTAAAAAAATTTTTTTGCAAGACCTCTATCTTCAAAAACAAAACAAACAAACAAACAAAGTAGGTTGAACATTAAGAGCCTCGCCTGGGACTGTCCTGCGTCACACCTAGGGTGGTGTGAAAGACAGATTCCTTCCAGGAGTTGGGCAACAGGCTTTAAGGAAGGCAAGAGCCAGTCTTGGTCCCCACCCCATCCCCCACTGAGACTGAGTCTGTCGAAGTTACCCATGACCTCCACTTGGCTGGATCCCATGGTTAACCTTTGGTCCACATCTGACACAGTTCATCACTGCCCCCCACCTTTGAAATACTTTCTTCTCTAAGACTCTGTTTTTCCACCTTTCCTACTCGCCACTTTTCTCAGTCCCCCTGCTCACTCCCACCCATCTCCTCACTTCTCAACGCTGCAGGACCAGGACTCAGTCTCTGGACCTCTTCTTTCTTCTAGCTACACTCACTTGCCTAGGTGACTTCTTCCAATTTCATGGCTTTAAATACTGTCTATTTGCTGATGACTCCCAGCCCAGAACTCACTGCTGAATTCCAAATGCACTGGTCCAATTGCGTCTCAGCTATCTTTGTTTGAATACTCATTATAGGCATCATAAGCCCATGTTGAGCTCCTAATCTCTTCCACAAAGCCTGCTCCTGGGGAACCTTGCACCTGCTGTTCCTTTGAACAAAACGCTCTTCCCATAAATAATCCAATACCATCATTTCAGGGAAGCCTCTGCTTGTCTCCTCATTTAAAACCACTACCCTCCTTCCCATGGCACTCCCTATGTACATCTCCCTTTTATTTCTCTCCATCACATTTATTGCCATTTAATAAACTATTTTCCTTACTCATCAAGTTTACTGTTATCTCCCTCACTGGAACATAAGCTCTACAAGGGCAGGAACTTTTGTCTGTTTGGTTTATTACTATTGCTAAATGTCCTGTGCTTACAGTAAATATTTGTTGAACAAATGTATAAACTGAATGATTCTGACAATGAAAGAAATACTATCACCTCTTCCCACCTATGTTGCTTTGGTCCACAAAGAAATGACCAAGAGACAGGGCCACAGGAAGTCGGAGTAAATCAGAAATCTTCTTCTCAGGCATTGCAACAGACCAGCAGGAAGGAACCAGAGTGAGGGGCAGGGAAGGCGCTACACCGGGCATGGAATTAGGGGCTATGCCTGGAAGGGGGACAAGTCAGAGGCAGAGCCTGTGAAGGTGGAGCTGCCTGGACCCCTGAGAACCAGGACAGCTGCAGTAACCCCATGATCTTAGACCAAGTGGCTGCTGAGAGGAGTCAGTTGCACCCAGAAATGGACACGGCACTTGGGCTTCTGACTTGACGTGAAAGGCCAGCAGGACTGCAGGGTAACTAAGAAAACAACGTCTTCGCCAGGATTACTAGAGAAAAACTACACATGTAAATATAAAAGCCAACAAGAAAGAGGGCTCTTCTTCCCACAGCTGTGAGAGGCATGTGGACCATCACAGCTCAGTTAATTATAGCTAAATACACTGGGGAGGGTCGGGAATTAGCAGGCCGAAGTGCTAATATAGTTTCAAAGGGAGCTCTGACTTAGTTGGATGGACTCCAGTCCTATTTATAACCCAGAACAGTAGGGAAATTAGCCCTGACTTCAGGAAAAACAGCTGATTGTATATTCCAAAAGAAGCTTTCTCATGGAACATAACAGTCTCTTATAAACATATATATTAATGATGATGAGTGAGTTGGCTAAACAGTTTTTGTTTGCCTTTTCATGCAAGGATGTTTTTAGGCTACAAATCTTGGACTTCTGAAAGGAGGTTACACGTTATAACAGCCAAAATAGACGAACGTGCCCTTGGATGAGAACCCATTACCCCAAACTGAATCAATGGCTTGGTCAACCTCTTCGCCCGGCCAGGGCTGGGGCAGAAGACTTCCAAGGCCTGAGCATGTGCCCTGTCACCCACAGACCCGACAACAGGCTCTCCCCAGACGGGCTCCCCCAGCAAGGCCGCCTCTCTCACTTTGGAACAGCACCATGTTGGATCGTGAACACGCAGCCATGTGTTGTACAGTCCCCCAAACATGACCTTCCCCACAATCGAATTTTATTATATTGACTTATCATTTGTTTGACCATTTGCCTATTTTTCAATAGGCATGCTCATTACAACTTTCCACTGTTGCTATCAGACCTTTACCACCTTAGGATAAAATCCTAGAAGATGATTTACTGATTGAACGATCATGGACATTTTAAGGCCCCTGAAACCATCCACAGTGCCCTCCAGGGGGCCACTGGGCCACGCTCTCTGGGCAGAGAGGCTGTGAAATACAAGGCAGTGGATCTTCCCCGACTGATGGGGCTGGGACCTGAGGAAAGTGCCTTGGGCCATTGAAATACGGGCCATAAACCCATTCACTGAAAAGTGCATCCACTGCTCTCGGACGTGGGTTCAGATCCCCCCTCGGAGACTCTCATGCTCCGTGTGGGGCTCAGACCTGCTGCGTTCACATCTCGCAATGGACAGGGTCCAAAGGCAGTAAGGCAGCATGTGGGCTGGGAGAAAACTGCTACTTGGATGGATACAAAAATCAGAGAGAAGTCACTAAGCGACAGACAGGTGGCAGCCTGGTTCAGCAGCCCAAACTACTTGGGAGCAGTCCTCACCCACAGCAGGCAGTGAAAGTGGTAACGACTGCATGATTCTGTACCCACGGGGTATCCTTTAGAAATATTTTATGCAAAAGGCTCAAACTTGAACTAATGTTTGGCTCTCAAAAACTTTCCAGTTATCTGCAAAATTAACTTGCATTTATTCAGTCAGAACATTTGGATGCTGGTCCTGCATAAATAAGGTTACAATTCAGAACTCCACACCCAGAACTGCTAACCATCCACAGTTGAGAAAGGTTATACAGGTCCTCTACTCTTTTTGCTGCCAGTTCTAAAAAAACAGCTCTAAGCGGTGCAGAGGAAACCTGGATTCCACTCCCTTCTCTGCATTATTTGTGTGACCATGGCGAAATTCTTTGCAGGGCCCTAATGCCCTCAGCTGTGAAGTCAAAAGGCTGGGCTAACATCCAGATCTCTGGATTCTGAAATCGGGAGCAAGTCTCACCTTCGCAGTGGTCCCCGAGGGCGGATGCTCGGTAACCCTGGTCACAGACACAGCGGAAGGAGCCCTCCGTGTTCCGGCACTGCCCGTTGGTGCAGAGGTGCTGATGCTGGCACTCGTCGATATCTAGGCACGAGAGAGGAAACGAACCGCAGAAGCAATGCTTTCAAAACACTTCTAATCATTCATGCACAGGACATTTATAAACTCTCCGGTTTGTAATTAACTTAGATTGGATTTTTCATTCTGGGAATTACACTATGCTCTAGTAAAAAGTCATTAATCCTCGAGTAGGGAAAAATCCAGATGAATTTAAAGATTTAATCAATGTGTTAAGAGCCTGTACACAGTCATCCCACTATTCACGGATGAGTGGTAGATATTTTGCTGGAATCTATAAGCCTCCAGTAAACGTCTTAGATTTCTTTTAGAGGTTCGACTATGACACTCCATAATAGTCTAAAGGGCTGCACACTACAACCCACTGCCTATTACTGTAAATAAAGTTTTATTAGAAAATGGCACCACTGATTCCTTTACTATTTGACCCTTTACTCTGACCCCTGATTGGAAGCCTCATCCCGTGTACATCATTTCTTTCTCATGATTCACCCATCAACCCCCTAATCATCAGGCGTCTGGTTCCATGCCTCTCAAAAACAATGACTTTATCTGACGGCCCCTTCTCCTCTCAGCCCGGCAGACGTGTGCATTGCAATGAATCTCTCCTCCTTGACCCACATATCCCTGGCTCAGGGATTGTTTGTTCTGTAACCACAGTCCTGAGCTCAGGCTCACACACATTCCTGCCTCATTGCCACACATAGAAGGCATAATATATTGCCCATGGGCAAGTAGATTGATCTTTATTATTACATTTTCATTATTCATTATTCATCATTGATCTAATCTTCTTCATTAGATTTTAGGATACCCGAAAGCAGAGACTATGTCTCCCACAGCCTTTATTATTCTTAGATGACCTAGTGTTTTATAATTAGCAGACATTCAATTCATGGTAGACTTCGATTGTAATAGTTGAGTATAATTATCGACTCCCGGCAATGTTAACGCAAACATCAGTTTCCACCAGGACCCGACACCACAGTGCTCCCCTACTCAGATTAACAACATCCTTTTGGTCATCACGACATTTCACACCTAACACTGGTTTGCCCCTGTTGACGTTCTGGGGGGCGGTTCTGCATGTATCTGACTTTTCTTTGGTAGTGATACCACGGCCTCTTCCAAAGAAAGGATCTTGACTACTATTGCCTTCCTACATTATGGGAAGACCTCTGCTCTTATATACACTCATCTGTAGTTTCCTCTGCATGGGAGGTGTCTGACAAATGCTAGGCCTACTGAGGCCAGGAGTTATAAAAGTGTAAAACTTTGAGAGGGACTCATAGAATCCAGAACCAATCACTTTATCTATCTGTGTGTGTGAGTGTGCCGGCATGTGCTCTAATATTCTCCATTTTTGGACTAGGTATTGTAAAGACTTCCTACAAAGGGATACTTGGGAAAGTTACAATAACATTGGCAGATCCTTTTGTAGTACCACCATATATTGTCTCTCTGCTTACACCATCATTACCAATTAAGTATTCAAAGGTTACATATAAACATGAATATGATTTGTTTTCTTACAATAAAATGGAACTTATACAGCATGTGTTCTGTTCTTAAATAAATGACATTTCAAGAACTCTAGATACTTGTGCTTGTCACAGGTGATAATGTAACAACTCGAGGTATATAATTATTGGGGAGTGATTTTGTATTTGGTTCAATTAAATTTGTTTTAAGTCTAAGGTCAAACCCAGTGAGGTCAAAAATTCTCACTACTACCTGTAGGAATAGGACATATTCCACAAACTTTATCCCTGAGTACAAATGGGGCACTATTTCATTCTTGTTGAATAGTCTTCTTTAGTGATATTTCTTTAAAAAGGGAAAAATTTTATAGAGCTGAATACACATACAAGCAAAGGTCATTAACATTCTACAAAATACACTAGGCTGATACAACGACCTTCTAATTGCAGGAATCCTAGTGTGCAAAACTTTCAAATGAATTCAATACAATGGGTTTTCTGTAGCAAGGAATTACAGGGTGAGGTAATTTTTTTCTTACTAATATTAATGGTCAACTACTGATGGCATCACTAATGATATATTTCTCAAATGTACAACTTTTTTCTTCCTGTCTTATTGATCTTCCAGTCATTTATGTACTTTCTTGGAGATACATTGTTTCCCCAGTGCACATTTTTCAGGCCAGGCGTCTTACACTACAACCTCAGTAGTTCCCGTTGCCACTCTCCTACCTTCACACTGGTCTTTCGCGGCGGACAGCTGGTAGCCCTGACCACAGGTGCACCTGAAGGAGCCCTCAGTGTTCTTGCACTGCCCATTTATGCACAGATTCCCTTGCTGGCATTCATCAACATCTGCACACACAAATGATGACGACTGTTTTAAATAAGGTCACATCACAAGATGCAGTTAGCTCAACTCTGAGACTGTAAACCAAGCGACTGCTCTCAAGGCATTCCAGTTCCAGGTTGGCCCTTTAAGGCACGGCCCACAAAAACAAAAAAATTCTATAAATCAAAAAAAAAAAAAAAAGAAAAAGAAAAGAAAAGAAACAACCCAGGAGAATGTAATGTTCTCTACAGTGCATTCTGGGATTATTATTACAAAAATGACGGTACTTCCTATATGAGACACCGTAAGTTTTAGTATGATTCAGCCCGCTCATGTTCTTCATACCAACTTAGTAGTTGAACTGCAGAATGGAAATAGTTTCAAATAGACAATAAATTTATGAGCAAGTTAAATCTACTTTTAATACAACATCAAGCCCTTCGTCATCTCTCCCATACTTCGGCTACAGCAGCAACACAATGAAAAATATTTCAGCGTTGAAAATAGAAGACAGAACCTCCAGTGCAAAATAGCAACAACTGGCAGTTTGTAGACCTGTAGAATTTCACGAAAGAAGGCGGAATTAAAACTCTACCAGGAATTTTCAAAACAAAACCATATTGTAGGCAGTCATCAAGAGAAGTAAACATTCCTACTGTATTTAGAAGCTGAAAGAGGATAAGAACAAACAGTTGTGTTAAAAGACACTGAACTTTGAAAGAAACAAGGAAAGCCAAGTGGAATGATGGAATCATGTTGACAGCCACTTGAATGTCAAGGAGAAAGCAGTGGGAATTTTTTTAATGCCTTGATTAAACATAAAGTTACGGACTGAGAAAGAATAGAACTCTTCATAAGTGTCCTAGGAGATGCCACGTATACAAACTTACACAAATGAAGGGAGGGCTGGCCTCATAGACAGCTCGAGAACACTCGTAGCAGAAGTAAAGCTGGTTTTCTAAACGGCTTTGTCTGGCCATTGGGTTGCTCTGGTCTAATCAGATAATTCAGTCTTGCGCAGAAGAAAACCACACCAGCCCTTTGTACTCAGAGGGGGAGAAAGGAGCCCTAATCTAAAAAGAGCAGAATTTGTTTTAAGGAAACCAACTCCTAGCAATCAATGTCTGACTACTGTTTCCTTCCAAAAATATCATATTTAAAATGCATATAAGTTTTCCCCGGGAGAACTCAATTGGCTGTACAGTCCTTCCCCTTATATATTAGTGACAATTACTTGTTTCCTGAGCAAAGTTGCATTTCTTAACCTCTAGGGAGGCATTACCCTTTTGAATTTTATCCTGACATAAGCAAGGTCTCAACCAATGTTTCCAAAAAAAATAAACTCACATAAACTATTAATCTAATTGAAGTTTAGGAATTTGTTTCTTATTCATTCAATTTTACATAGGAATTACTTTACTAGACACTTTTATTTCACTGATTATGTTATTGATCCCTTCCTTTTATTTATAAATAAGTCCCGGCTGCCAACGACTGACTACCAAAAGAGAAATGAAAGAAGCGAGCTGAATTTTATTTTAAGAATTATTTTATACCTTTCCAACACTCTAAGTCTATCAGCTTTAAGAAGGGTCGACAGCAAAGAACATCCCACACCATGATTTCTTTCGGCGCATTCTAGAAAACACTTCAGATCTCTCAGTTCGAGAACTTAAGACCCACCATAGCCCGTGTTGCTGGCTGATCTCACGCAATGCCTGACAACATTTTCAGTGCCTTGGACTCCTTTTGACTTTCTCAAAGAAGAGAACAAGTTAAGCTTTCCCATGTAAAGATGCCTGCCGCAAGACTAGACCCTCCACTCGGAGTCTGTCAGGGTGAGCCAGACATCCTCCGTAAGTTCTTCATTTAAATTGGGAAGACGGTCAGAAGTAATTCATTGTAAGTAATGACATACACATTTGGAATAACTTGAGGCAACCCAGTTATCTTGAAGAAGGTGATCTTGGAGTCTTTATAATAACCAAGGTTGAACAGAGGCAGTTTAATTCTACAGATAAAAAAGACATTTTTCTTCTCAGAGGAGGGACAAAATTCCTATGATAAAAGGAAGTTTTCTAATCAAACAGGCATGCAGGACAAACGTCCTCTCTCTTTTGTGCCAAGAAATGAAAATAAAATATTATTCTCCACGAAAGGTAACTAAGAGCCTTTTTGCACTATGA
Source organism: Micronycteris hirsuta (assembly GCA_004026765.1). Lineage (NCBI taxonomy): Eukaryota > Metazoa > Chordata > Mammalia > Chiroptera > Phyllostomidae > Micronycteris > Micronycteris hirsuta. Next base: position 80,567 of record PVJI01005043.1, on the reverse strand, counting down.
CAAGTCCAGGTCAGAGTTCAAATAGAGACACTACCTCTAGTTATTTATAAATTAGGACATACAGTGCTAAAGTGTACAGATGCAAAGAGATACAAAGAGACAGATACAAAAGATACAAAGAAACAAACAGAAATAAATTAATACATTAGGTAATGTACTTAAAACTTGATAAAGGCTGTTGGTACATTTAGTGAGGTGAAGACAAAGTCAGTGTTTAGGACCACCAAGAAGATGAGATCAGCAGAGTTGCTGGAATGTTGGAAAAGGGAGAGATTTACGATCTGGAAGGATTCTGACATCTGTAAGCTGATGCGGTTGAGGAAAGATAATGGCGTCATTAAAGAAAAAGGATGTTCTATAATTTATTATTGTAAAAAGGGAGGGCTGTGATTGGTGAGTAAGGAAAACTTGGAGTGCATTGTAGGTTTCTGAAGGAGAAGCTGGGGATCTTGCCTGATGGTGCCCCAGACTGTGATAGAAAGACACCAGAAGACTTGGAGGAGAGGTCAAGGTTATGTGGCAAGGGGAGGTAGCAGCCCTTTCCCACTGCCAAGCTTTGACGTGTGCTGTTTCCTCTGCATGCTAATTTTTTCTTTCCTTCATGTCCAGGATGTTAACACCAATTTCAAATGGCAACACCTCTGTGGAGTTATCACAGAAGCATGAAGCAGAACTAGTCACACACTGTTGGGCTTTCACAGAACTTTGTACTTGCCTACATGCAACTCAGCAAATACCACCACCATCTACATCACCAACTGCAACGTGCCCTGCTCTGCCCCCACGTTACCTCGTCCTGCATGTACTACCTCTGTTCCTGTGTTCTCGTGGATAATGCTCACATCAGCCCAGCAGGTAGCATGACTGTTGCCTTTTTTTGCAGATGAGCAAGTCAAGCTTAGACAATTGAAAGAACTTGTCCAAGCTCACACAGTTTCTCAAAGTCCATGCTAGAACCTGATATGCTGCCTTTTCTGCCTTTTTAAATTAAACTCCAGATTGGACTTGGATTTCACCAGATTTTCCATTCATAGCATCGTTCTGCTCCACGATTCAATTCCAGGCACCCCATTGCAGTTGGGCGTCTTGTCTCCCAGGAGGTCTTTCCTTCTGTTTCTTGTTCTCTTGTTTTTCCTGACGGTAGGAGCCAGAATCCAGTAGAATGTCCCCAGTCTGGACTCGTCTAATGCTTTTCTCAGGATTAGACGGGAGTCACGGGCACAGGGTGTGAGCACCCTCGTCCTCACAGTATCAGGAGTATGTGACACTCACATGATATCACTTGGCACTTAAATATCGACACTTGTCTGTTGCAGGTGTGCACCTCTTCCAAGGAGGCAAAGTTCTCCGTGGGATGATGTCCTGTGAGCGACATCTGCAGTTGAACACAGTGCTTGGAACATGTCGGGTCCTTGACACCCCGGAGCGGAAGAAAAGGAAGGTGAAGAGAGGCTTCCCAGCAGCCCAGCAGAACACCACCAGATGGCACGACGTGAGTGTTCCTATGGGTGGCGGCGACCAATGGCGCGAATCCTGGGCTGCGGGGGGTGGGGGGGGGCAGCAATCAGAGAGGAGCAGCCCGGCGAGGACAGCAATGGCCGAGAATAAGAGAGGCAATGAGTCATTCACTCAGCATCTGTTCACTCGGAGCGTCATCCATCTGGAGTCCAATCCCAAAATGTCAGGGATGATGTAGGATGCGAAAATCTGAGATCAGTTATCCAAGGTTGCATGGCGAACCCCTGGAGAACCGTGGTTCAGGTGAGCAGTAAGGAAGAAGATGGGCGTGCAAGGGTGTGCAAGGCAGGATAATCACGACAGGGTGCTTGGGTCAAAATAAGCCCAGAATACTCATAGGGCAGTTGTAGCATCGATTTGGATGGGCCAGAGAATGCAAGCTGAAGAAAGCAGTAGTGACCAACACGTTTGGAATATGAAGGTTGGCACAGATGACAAGGGTTTTCAGGAATAAACTGACGAAAAGCAGCAGAAAGGTAGGGAAGAGAGAAGATACATGACGGGATATGATACCAGAGTGGAAACAGTCATCACGTAAAAGTGAGTAACTTCTGACGCCCGGGATCTTCACCCACCACTAACCCTGTGTAGGAGGGAAGAAATAAAACCTTTCAGACGCTTCTCATGTTTAATTCGGTCTGAGAGGCCGGGCTTAAGGAGTTGGCAGGAAAGTTGTGGATACGGGCCAGGAGGGGAAGGACTGGGAACCGAAGGAGTGGCCAGTGTTCTGTTGTATGAAGGGGTAAGGCACCAGTTCGGATGCCAGTGGGGGATGCTTCCGTTTCACAGGGCGGCAGGGTCTCCGCCCACTGACTGCCTGCCACAGAGAGAAATCAACCCTGGCTCCTTCCCTCACATGGAGACACTTAGGAAAGAAGAAAAACTTTACTTATTTCGCTACTTTTTCCTTTTGAAAGAACATGCTTTTGTGTATAAAACCGCAGAAAGCAAGAGAAAATAATCCATGGATTTAACTAGAAAAATAATTACAACCTCCTTTAACAAAAGGAATTATGAAAAAGAAAATTAGGGAAACCTTAGACAAACTATAGCAATATACTGGAAAAATGGTATATGTAAATATGTGCACTTATACATAGGTTTGTATAAATTATATATAAAATGTTCACATACTTTGCTTTAAAAACCTGATAAATGGAAAAAGATATTAACATCAATTTACAAAAGAGTAAATATAAATGCATAATTATGTTTGTTACAGGTTACTTATTATAATTATATAATTAAAATATATTCGGTTAAATTTATTTAATAATAAAGTTAATATTTAATAAATAGAAGTGGTCAGTAGTAAAGGAAATAAACATAGAAATATTAAACCTTTTACCATAAAAACATACATTTTAACAATTAGTGTTCTATCAAAATAGTAAAAATCATTCAGAACATCTTATCAATATTTTCACTTTTGTGAATAAAGAAAAAAATAATCCTAAAATTCAGGCATAGGTTCTTTTTTAAAAATGCGACTGTTAAAGTATTTTTTCCCATATAATAATGAGAAGTTGGGAAAAAATGCGTTTGTTCAACATCTGAAGAACAGCAAGGAGATGGTGATACAGCAATACACTGGAATGCTATGCAGCTTCTTGAAATACTTTTGAAAAGCACTATTAATGAGATGTGAAAGTCTTACATATATTATTAAGTAACAAAAAGCACGATTCAAAATTATACACAGAACATAACTATATAAAATATCCATGAGATATAAATGTCTATGAATGGGATTATAACATTGTCACCTTACCTTTTTTACCTTTCTGCATTTGCTAAATTTTCTACAATGACTTTTTGTTGTTTTTTAATAGCAATTTCACTGAGATGCAATTCACATACCATGCAATTCACCTATGTAAAGTATGCAATTCTGTGTTCTCAGTATACTCACAGAATTGTGCAACTGCATATTATTTACATAACCAGGAAAAAAATTAAATAAACAGATCTATGGTTTATAGATGCTCTGTAAAAATACATTGTCTCCCTTTATGCAAATAGAAATGGTCTGTATTTAACCACAATGAGGAGCCACTTTCAAAGATGCCAACCAAAATGTGCCCTACGTAACTCAGTCAAACTGAAGGACAAGCAGCATGGGCCCTTTTCAAAGGCTAATTCCTCTAACATGCTTCTCATGGTAGCTCACAGAAAAGTGAGAAGTCTGATCGCAGCGCTTACCTTTGCAGTGCTTGTGGTCTGGAGTCGGGCTGTAGCCCTTGTGGCATGAACACATGTAGGAACCTTCCAGGTTGGAGCAAGTGCCGTTGGTGCAGACCTTTGGTTCCAGGCACTCATCCACATCTTGAAGAATGTTGCATAACGGAAAGGAAATTTAAAAAAAAAAACAAAAAACAGAGAAAAAAGAAACAACACATGAGTAAGGTTAAAGTTCATTAGAAAGAAAATAGTGGCTTTTCAAAAGAGGGGAGGATTCTTTAAGATAAGCTTTCAAATTAGCCCTTAGAAGGAAAAAAATCTAGTGTGAGCTGCAGAGATGATGGTCCTATGCCTTAATTCACTTTCTACAAAATAACTCGCAGAGGAACCAGACATGCTCTATGAATAAATTCAGTGGAAGGCTTGCTATAGACAGGAGAGTGAAAGAGAGAGCAGTTCTAGAACAGCATCTCTTACAGAACAAAATATCCCAAGAATCAAAGCTGCATCAAGCTCCGCTTGTGGAACTGATGATTTCAGCAGGATGGGAGGATTTACAGAAGCAAAAGATATGCTTCCTGACCCAGAGAAAATGCAAGGAAAAGTGTCATAGTAAGGTGAAAACAACTAATAAAACCAGTATCATAAAAACCAACCTGTGGACAGTTGGAAGGTATGCCACAGACTGAAAAGGCAGATAAAATAATAATAGCTAATCTGTGTCAAGCATTTAATGCATGCAGGCATTAAAGCCATCACCTATGTTATCTCACTTAGTCTTAACAAAACCCAGCTAACCACTTCGCAGAGAGGAAGGAGCCAAGAGGAAGTACAATAGCTTGCCCAGGGCCACATGGTTAGAAACCGGTGGCTCTGAGATTTGCATCCAGTCAGTGTTAACACCAAAGCCTATCCTTTTGCCTGACTGTGAGTTTCTGTCATGGAGTTAAGCCTAGCTAAGTCTAATGACAGAAACAGAGACAGTTATGTTTGATTTTATCATTTGCTAGCACAGCATTTATATAAAAAATAATCATCTTGCCCTGGCTGGTGCGGCTCAGTGGCTTGAGTGCAGGCCTGCAAACCAAAGGGTCACTGGTTCGATTCCCAGTCAGGGCACATGCCTGGGTTGAGGGCCAGATCCCCAGTCGGGGGCACAAGAGAGGTGACCACACATTCATGTTTCTCTCTCTCTCTTTCTCCTTCCCTTCCTCTCTCCCTAAAAATAAATAAATAAAATCTTAAAAAAAACCCCAATCATCTAAGTGTTCACTGATTTCATTCAACAACATTCATAAGCTCCTATGAGAACATTATTAATTCTGGGCCCCACTTGAGCGCCCCCGGAGAAGTCCACTGTGTGTAATGGGAAGACATAACTCAACATGAATAACCAAAACTTTAGAGGAAAAACAAAGCACAAAGTGCTAAAAGCACACACACAGCATTGCAATTTAGGCTTAGTTATACAGCAGTCTGTAACTTAATCTACCAATTTCATCATAAAGCAGACAGACAATGGGGGAAAAGGCTCTTTTGTGGGTGGGTGTGTGTGTGTGTGTTTAGTTTTTGCTTTTAATTATATTTTATTGGTTATACTATTACAGTTGTCCTGATTTTCCCCCCTTTTTCCACCCTCCACCACTCCCCAGTCCCTCAGGCAACCCCCCCCCCACCATTGTTCATGTCCATGGGTCATGCGTATAAGTACTTAGGCTACTCCATTTCCTATACTGCACTTTACATCCCCATGGCTATTCTGTAACTACCTATTTGTACTTCTTAATCCCCTTACCTCTTCACCCATTCCTGCACACCACCCTCCCATCTGGCAACCATCAAAATGCTCTCTGTATCCATGATTCTGTCTCTGTTCTTGTTTGCTTAGTTTTTAGATTCAATTGTTGCTAGGTATGTATTTTTTGCCATTTTATTGTACACATTTTTTATCTTTTTCTTAAATAAGTCCTTTTAACATTTCATGTAATAATGGTTTGGTGATGACGAACTCTTTCAGTTCTTTCTTGACTGGGACTTTCTTTATCTGTCGTTCGATTCTACATGATAGCTTTGCAGGGCAGAACAATCTTGGCTGTAGGTCCCTGCTTTTCGTGACTTTGAATATTTCTTGCCTACGAAGTTTCTTTTGAGAAATCAGCTAACAGTCTTAAGGGAACTCCTCTGCAGGTAACTAACTTCTTGTCTTTGCTGCTTTTAAGATTCTCCCCTTATCTTTAACCTTTGGCATTTTAATTAGGATGTGTCTTGGAGTGGGACTCTGCATATTCTTGTTCAGGACTCTCTGTGCTTCCTGACTTCCATGTCTATTTCCTTCACCAAATTAGGGAAGTTTTCTTTCATTATTTTCCAAATAGATTTCCAATTTCTTGCCTTTTCTCTTCTCCTTCTGGCACCCTTATGATGTGAATGTTGAACCTCTTGAAGTTATTCCAGAGGCTGTTTACACTATCCTAATGTTTTTGGATTCTTTTTTCTTCTTGTTGTTCTGATTGGTTGTTTTTTGCTTCCTTATGTCCCAAATCATTGATTTGATTCTTGGCTTCATCCACTCTACTGTTGTTTCCCTGTAAATTGTCCTTTATTTCAGTTAGTGTATCCTTTGTTTCTGACTGGATCTTTTTCATGCTGCTGAGGTCCTCAATAAGTTCCTTGAGCATCCTTATAACCAATGTTTTGAACTCTGTATCTGATTGATTGCTTATCTCCATTTTGTTTAGCTTTTTTTTCTGGAATTTTGATCTATTCTTTCATTTGGGCCATGTTTCTTTGTCTCCTTGTTTTGTAGCCTCCCTGTGTTTGTTTCTATGTATTAGGTAGAGCTGCTATGACTCCGTGCCTTGGTAGTGTGGCCTAATGTTGTAGGTGTCCTGTAGGTTCCAGTGGCACAGCCTCCCCTATTACCCATGCTGGGTACTCGAGGTATGCTCTTCGTGTGGGCCGCGTACACACTCCTCTTGTAGTTGAGCCTTGGTAGCTCTTGGCAGATCAACAGGAGGGATTTACCCAGGCCAGTCAACTGCAAGGCCTGGCTGTGACCACTGACCACCAACCTCCACCCTCTGTGGAGAATCAGCTGGGCAGGGGCAAGGTGGTGGTGCTCTGGTGTGGTCTGTAGCTGTCCACTGGGTATGCTGGCCCTGTAGTTTCCCAGGTGGTAGAGGCCAAGGTCAGCCCCCACCTGTGTTCATCCCAGGACTACCCTGCCTGAGTTATAAAGCAATCTGAGATGGCTGCCACTTGTTCTTGGCTTGGAAATTCCCAGATGAAGCCAAGCTGTGAATCTAAGCCGGCTGCTGCTAATGCTGGACCTGGGGCTCACCGAGTCCAGCTGCTGCTTGTTTGACAGGATTTAGGAAGTTGTGAAGCATGAGCCAAGACCAGTCATTCATATAGAAAAGCACTTTGGGTGGGCCCATAAGTTTGGTGTGGTGGAGTTTCTGGGGATCTCCAAGGCAGGTCATATAGTGTCAGCCAGTTTGATGGAGTCTCAGATATGGTACTAGCTTTCCAGCTCTGCAGGGGAAGGTTTAGAAAAGGAACAATGCCCTCCACTCACCTTGATGCCAGACACTTCAGTTTCTTCTTTTATGCTACTGGCGCCTTTCAAGCTGCAACCCTGGTGCTGGCGCTCAAAGGGAGTGCGTCCAAATAGGTGATTCTGAGTGTAGGTTCTTTAAGAAGAACTGCTTAGGGCTCCAGAATTTTCTTCCACTGACTCAATCCCTGCTGGTTTTTGCAGCCAGAAGTTGTAGGGACTTATCTTCCTGGCACTAGAACCCTGGTGTGGGGCTAGAACTCCCCACTCTAGAGATTTCCCTCCCAAATTTTAATCCACCACACGTGAGTGAGGGACCAGCCCACTTCCCATCTGCACCCCTCCAACCAGTCTTGATGGATGTCATTTCTTTAATTCCATAGTTATCAGACTTCCATTCAACTTGATTTGTGACAATTCTTAGTGATGGTTGTTCTATATTTTAGTTTTAATTTTGATGTGGTTGTATGAAGAGGTGAGCCCCATCTGCCTATGCTTTCATCTTGACCGGAAGTTGTCGGATAAGGCTCTTGATTATATCCATTTCATTTTATAATGCTCACCACAAAGGCAAGAGAGCTTTTTACCCTCTTAATGTTAACTGCAGAGTCATGAACACATGAACAAGAGATCTAATTTCAGGTCAGCAATCTAGAATTCAGAGTACATTCATTTGCACTACATTTCATGAAAACTATATTCTGCCTTTCTTACAACAGAATTTAGAAATGAAGTATTACCAAGACAAGGCAAAGGGGTGTGTGTGTGTGTGTGTGCAGATGCGTTCCGTACGCAGGCCGAGAACAAGCCAAGCCACCGCCACTGCCTCGGTGCTCTACCGCACTTTCCCAAAATCACTAATTATGGTGAACTGAGTGTTCTCCACAACAACAAAAATAGCACTTCCAGACCGACTCATTATCCACCCTTCCTTTGTGGGCATCCACTTTTGTCCATGGAAAGCACACAACGTGAAAGAAGCCAGACACTGAAGCCAAAGTACACAACGGGACAAAATGAGCCTAGACACAAAGCATGGAAATTCCTGACAGCAACGAGAAAATGTCAAGTCTCGTATCTGGTTTTGTTTCCAAAATGTTAACAAGTTGAAAAATGTATGGATTGCCACCTAATTATTCACGCACCAGGGAATGTGACTTACAGGGCCGCAGAATGTAATCGCAAAATCAATTTAAGGGCATATTTTCTTTAAAGTAAATTAACAGACATTACAAATTAGTATGCATGAGATGCTTATAAAAGTTCTATTTTGTCAGGCGACTACCATGATTAACTATGAGGCAGAATGTCTTGAAATACCTTAGTCGTCCAATGTGTTTATTCTTCTCTCTACTTATTATAGACATACTTGCATGGAACCAGAATCCTTTCAAGTCAACCATTTACACGTAGAGAGAGCAGTTTGAATTTAATGAGTACACAGCCTTAATGGAGCTGATGTCCTCAAGGAAATAACTATATAGTAAAATATCACTAAAGTAACTCTACGTGGGGTCAAAAGGCACAAACTTCCAGCTATAAAATAAGTCCGTCTTGGGGATGTCATATACAGCATGGTGACTACAGTTAATAATGCTGTACTGCTTATTCGAAAGTTACTAAAAGACTAGATCTTAGACGTAACTCATCACAAGAAAAAAAGAAAAATTTTTGTGACTATGTATAGTGATGTATGTTAACTAGTGAGCATTTTGCAATGTATACAGATATTGAATCACTATGTTGTACATATAAAACTAATATAACAGTATATGCCAAGTATACCTCAAGTAGAAAAATACAGAAGGAGTGTATCTAGAGTGTGGTCTCACTTGGTGAATGTAAAATAAACTCGGTGTTGTACCTTTTTAACCCAGACCTGTCTCCTAAACAGCAGCTCCCTGCGCCCAGCGGGTCAGTCCAGGAGAGCCCTCTGAGTGTGCACGGTCAAACCGATCTTTCCCACGGCCTCCTCTTTATGCGTTTTCCCACATATGGTAACACTCTCCACTCAAATGCCCAAGACAGAAAGATGGGCACCATCTTTTCTAAACTGTATGCTTTCCCTACATTCTATTTAGAAACAAGTCATATCAACTCTACCTTCCAAATACTGAAATCCCTCTCAAATATCCCCACTTGACTTCATTCCTATTCTACCATTCTCTCTCACACGGATTACTGCTGGAGTCCTTTCATTTGTTTCTCCACTTCAAGTGGCACCCTCTTGTGGTCCATTACCCCACCTACAGCCAGGGTGGTCTTTCTAAAATACAAATCCCATCAATGGTGTTGCTCCTCTACTTTGAAAACCTTCAGTGGTTTCCAGTGTTCTTCCAGAGTCTGGTCAAGGACACTGACTTGTGCGGCCCTGAGTGGCAGGGAAGGAAGAGCTGGCCCTGCAGTCCTTCTCACCCTTGGGAGAATCAGTGCCGTGTGACAAGAGGTGGCCCCGCCCACCTCACCACCCATCACTCACAGCCCCTGACCCTGGCAGCGAAGGGAGATGGCAATGTCTGTGGAGGTTTTTTGTTTTTTTTTTTTTACACTGGAGACCAAAACTTCTTTTACTCTAAGATTACTGTCTTAAGGAACACTCATGTTACCCAAATTCTAACAATGCATATGCATAATGAATTCAAAGGGAAAATTTATCATGAAAAAACTGTACCCACAGAAAAATGGCTTCCAAACTCCATAAAACAAAATGACCCATGGGCTTTTGGGACAAAATGGGGAACTCAATGAATGAATTAAAACCTCCCGCAGTAAGGAAGATGTCAGGGGTTTACGAGGCCAGCACTTTGTGAACACGATAGTTCAAAAGTTTATGAATTCTCCTCACTATACTATTGCCCAATCCAAATTAACCCCTCTCATCTGTCACACTCTGAGATTTTCAAACAAATGCCATGTTGAAAACCAGAAGTGCCACTCCTACAGAATTTCCTGACGTGTTCCTCTAATAACTCTATCAGAAGAGGAAGTCAAGACAGCCTGGCATGATTCGCCCCTACTGAACCCTGGCGGGCTCTTATGATCGTCACTTCCTCTTAAAAACGTTTCACCTCATCATCTGAATCCTGCAGACTACAGTTCTTTGTCAAGATCAATAGGAAGTCCATCGGTCATTAGGTCCTGACTCCACCTTCTTTCTGCTTTGGGGGGAAATGAGGACATGAATCTCGCTCCAGCTCTCTGGCAACTTTCCATCCGCCACAGTTTCACAAAGATGACTCCCAGCTGGCCGACAACCCCACCTGCAAATTCTCTCATTGCCTTGGGTTGTAGGTCTTCTGGGTCAGGAACCCTTTTGAAATTTTCCTGTCTCAAATCCTGGGAACACACCAGGCAGCCTGAAGCCCCCCCCACTGGTGGGCCTGCCCTCTAAGGTACGGGGGGTATTCAGTGGCTGACTCGTGGGCCAGGACTAGTTCCAGAGCAACTGCTGGCCTGCATTACTTCCTGTACTTTCAAGGAGAGCAATCTGTCAAAACTGTGAACCAGTTATTCTTCAGAGTCCATTCAGCCTCACTTAATTCCTCAGTGACCAACACGGACTTCATGAGGGAGCACCATTTGATATGGGGAGAAAATATCTTATTCTATCACTAGAGCTACATGAAAATCTAGGATCGTTCCTTGCCCCAAATATGCCGTTACTTCAATTGTCCCTTAACTATTCTTCACACACAGGCTTTTAGACTAAAGATGACGAGAGAACATATTTGACAGGAAAGCAAGCATGGCAAATGAGACACAGATGCTGGCGAGGCCAGTGTGACAACCATCTCAACTGCACTCAAGGTACAGTGTATCCTTGGGGTCTCGGGTCTGCCTGTCAATGTTGACCAATTTAAAATACGCGGTAGCAGAGCTGCCTACAAAAATGCATGCTCCTCAAAGACTCATCGCTGCTTTTCTGAACTGGGAAAGAGCCGGTGCTCTGCACATCTCAGATAAAGGGCCAAGGACACCCGCGCAGTGTCAATCCGCTAACTCCACCAAACCACTGGCATCTTGCCTTCCCTCTGCACGAGAACACATGTCTCTCAGCAATACTCAGCAGGGCTATCGGCGGTGCGGGTCTGACATTGCAGATCTAGAATCCCTGAGCCGTTATTATTGCATCTTGCAAGGGATGATTCCAACCCACACAGATTTCTCCTTTCTATGAACTTAACTTTCTTATTATGTTCAGTATGTTGCTTTGTTCTTGAATTTCCTTGGGTGGGCATGACAGAGACAGGCAATACTATACAGAACGGAACACTAGCTTTGGAGAAAGAGGACCTGGGATCTTGATTAGCTCTGCCATTCTCTGACCTGTGTTCTTGAGCAGGCCGATTAACCTATGTGGGAGTAAAGTTCCTGTCTGGACTACAGTGAGCATAGCCAGGAGGACCAAATGAAACAGCAAAGTCAGAGGACTTTGTGAACTATATAAAGGGAAATGTTTTGCTGTTATTCCCACACTGGCATTTTCCTTCACAAAAGTAGTTTGGTTGTTTGTTTCATTATTGAGATGTAATTAACATGTAACATTGCACAAGTTTAAATGATGTTTTGATAAACTTATTTCTTGCAATACAGCAGCACCAGCTAACAGCTCTCTCACATCACATAATTTTGAGTTCTTTCCTGCTGTAAGAACAACTGAGATCTAGTCTCCTCCAAGTTTATAATCCAGTACTGCCGTCTATAGTCACTGTGCTATGCCTTAGATCTCCAGGGCTTATTTATCAATTAGTTGCAGGTTTGTGCCTTTAAACATCTTCCTGATCCCCACCCCCCGGTAACCACATTCTACTTTGTTTTATTTTGCTGTTTTACAACTTCGAATCTTCTCTGGCACCTGGCAGACATGTTGTTAGGTGCTCAGTAACAATTTATTGACTGATGAGAGGCTCCTTTAGCATATAATGATTTGGGGATAAGTCTGATATTGACGTTTTATAATATCCACAAAAGGGAGATGGTAAGCTCAGTTGCCACCTTATGTAAAAAAAATTAAAGTAGGATGAAAGCCTCCAATTCCAGGTAAGTCTCTGAATATTTATATACCCTATAAAGGTTAGCAATGAACCTGAAAACTTGAAAATAAATCCGAGTGTGAAAGGAAGTCCTAGAACAGTGAGCTCTTCATGTTTATTCTGCCAGTTCTCTGAGACTGGTTTTGGTTAAGACTGTGGTTAACCAGTTGCCAATGGATTGAATGACACTAAGTTCTTCAAATGCCTAAGTCCTATTACAGTTAGAAAAAGTAAAGGTGAATCACAAAGTAATCATTAACTTAATTAGGGGCTGACAAAGAAGGACTACTATGATAATAATCTAAGAAACTGTAAGATATAAGATTACTCAAATCGTAAGAGAAAGCTATGACACAGAGTTAAAAACAACATGAGATGAGCTTAAAGAATGCCAGAAAGAGGATAGTTATACAGAAAAGTTTACCATGTAATTCACTTTAACAGGTACCAGCCATGACTGCATTTCTTGTATTTCAGGACAAGGGAGATAAAAAGGAGGGTCACAGAGCCGGGAAGAGAAAGGTTATAACATTCATTGGGTCCTTCCTCGTGTCAGACACCTTACTAGGTGATTTGTATCGCTTACTTACTTGTGACAATAAACCCCATGAAGAAAGTATGTCAACCCCCATTTTACAGATACTAAAACTGAACTTCAGAGAACAGAGGTCATGCAGTCCCAAGTTTGTCTACATTCAGGAAAATATGATCTTTATGTCAGACTTACTGTAAAGTACCTTTAAACAATTAAATATTAGAGCATTTCCTTGGGGGAATGGTTCTAGTCCGGTTGGAGTCAGACTAGTTCTCCGTGAGTCAAGAGAAACCTGTAAATTGAGCACCTGTTAGGCTGGCTTCTCTTAAGAAAAGTCCTGGTTGAGCAGCCAGTTGAAACTAGACAGAACCCAGGGTGATGAAACAGCCACGAGAGGTGGGGACTGAACGGGCAAAACAAGTCCAGGCGGAATGTGAGGTCCAAGGAATACAGTGTTGAATGATGCAAGCGGCTCCCAAGAGAGAACCAAAATCCACAACTTGAAAGAAGAAGCTACATTAACAGAGGAGCCAACACCAGTTGCCAAAAAATATTGAGGGACAGATATTTTGAAAGTGGACAATAAACTATTGAGAATGAAGGATTGTGTGCCCCAGGCTAAACATTAGGAAAGAGTGTGTTCTGGTGACAACACCTGCTGACGTTTTACCTGTCTCTGCCCCAGACAATTCCTGTTCTAATTCATAAATCAAGGAGAAGCATCAATCAGTGAGATCCAGCACACATGGCATGAGGACAAAGAGGTTATTAACGGCTTCAGCAAGTTCACCGTTTAGTTAGTGAAAGAAGCAGAAAGTGTAACTGGCATCGTATCCCTACAGAATACAAGGGTCAAAATAGCAATTCTTAATTCCTAATGAAACCATTTCACAGAAAAAAGAGCCAAATCAGAATGAAGATGGACAAGTTAAGAAAAAAACAAGTATAATGCCAAATAAAAGTACCATTACGTATAACACTGTACACGTTTTAAAACCTGCAGTGAGTGAGAGCAGAGTAGCAGAAGAAAGCTACTTAAATACATGGGACAGAACAGCCCTGTGAGGTAGCATTTCTTTCTATGGATGACAACCAGCGAATGCCAAGGGTAGAGCTTTTCTTCAAACAGTTAGATCTTGGAAATTTTTTAAGTCATTAAAGTTTTCATACATTAAATTGGACCACAAAAAGTGTCATCAATGTATCCTGAAATACCTGAACTAAAAGGATATAAAATGACCAGTCACAAATAACTGTTAGAGACGGAAAACAGAGGGTTAGCGAGGAACACCTGGTAAAGGATGGATCTCTGACCATCGCAGAATCTCTGACTCTCCCCATTCTCTCGCGGGCTGCTGGTCCTTCCCACATGGCACACACCACATCGGACGCACCATGTGCGGCACACACCCTGTGAAGCACACACCTTGTGCTTCATTGCTGGCTTCTTTGTTTGTAAGGACAATGGCTCTAGAGTAGAAGTGCCACTCGGGGAGGGAATTTATCTTGTTCACTCTCCAATCCCTACAGTCTAGGAGAATTCCTGGCTCATAGTAGACACTCAGTTGTTAAATGAATGAATAAACATATAGTAAGTTGTGGTATCAACTCAAAGATAAGCTTAAGTCAGGACTACACCTTCTGGAAGCATTTTAGAATACTGCAAGTACAAAAGTAAGAATGAGACTATATAAGGGAACAGATACAAAGAGGTCTGGCTGGGGATTCACGAGCACTGTCAGAGCCCCGCAGACAAATCCGGCCCGTTCGCTGGCTCACGATGAGCAGAAAAGTGATGCTGCAGTATCTGTCTGCTTTTTTGTCACACTCAGCTTTTCAACATTTGAAAGCTCTGCTACCATAAAAAAAGTTATGATGGAAAATCCATTTTGGGATAATCTGCAAAAGCCCTCATGAGAAACTGAAATGAGCACATGTCCGATTGAGCAGTGGATGGAACTGCAATTATCACAGAGAGGCTTGATCTATAGGTGGCGAAGCGCCTAACATTTCACCCAAAACAGAAGGAAAAAGTATGCTGCCTACTTTTAATAGGAAATGCACGACCTTAGGAATGCAAAAACGAAAGCTATGGCTTGGAACCAGTGGCCAAGTGTGTGACTTTGGTTGAGTAACAGAGTGACTTAGTATTTCTGCTGATGAGTCTACTCATCTGGTACGCAAAGTGAAATTACTTTTAAATGAGGTGCTGTGTTTCTGTCACGAAAACTGGAGTAAAGCGGTCACAATTAGATTGGCTGTATACATCTAGCTGTGAAAAGTCATTTATTATTATTACCCAATCTAGATAAATGCTTTTATATTGAAGAATAATCACTTGCCAATTTGGTCAGTCACATTCCATTAGTAAATTCATGAATCAGGGCTGTGTTTATACGGGCATTGTGAATTTTAGTTATTGAAGGTAAAGTTCAGGCTCTACTCTTGGATCATAATATGCATCAGTATGTGAACATGAGAACACGAATGAAACCTTCATAGAGAACTATAAAATTCATGCCAAATGAGAAAATTAAAACCAAATGCGCTTTCTGACCAGCACGTACTACATAAAAAATTCTTATCAAATAAGTAATTAATGAAAAAAATCTTTTCTTCTCCCCAAAGAGCAATATCTCACAATTCCACTGATAGAGGCCCTTGGGATGGGCACGGGGTTCGGGGCACAGGGCCGCCTGCGCCAGGCACAGCTCATGCTCTGGGTGGTGAGTCCAAAGCTTTGAAATTGGGAGTGTTTTTGCCAAGTCTACTTATCCCACCCTTTCTGAAACACCTAAATGTCTTCCCAGAGATGTAGAAATGGGCCAACATTTTTAACAGACCCAGAGGGTCTGGCATGGTCTACCCCTCAACAGGCAGCAAATCTTTCCTTGATCTCTGTCCTTCAGCCACACTGGCCTTTCAGCTGCTGGAACATGACCTTGTCTCTCTACAAGCCCCCAGTCTATGCTGTTTCCTTTGTCCAAAATGTTCTCTCTCCCCTCCCCTCCCCCAGTTAAAAATTAACTCAAGAATTTTCCTAGAGGCAACTCATTCCAGCATTGCTGTGCATTTGCATTGATTTATGAGATGTCTAGGTGAGTATCCCTCTCCTGCACTAGACAGTAAGTTCCATGAGAAAGGCACTTTTGGGGGACCCTCAGTGTATCCCAGAGTAAGTTCTTCAGCATTTGTGAAAGAAAGGCTAGAAGGACTGACTGAATGAAAAATTTAACTCACATTGTCAGTCTAGCATGGAGTGCAACAGAGTTCAACTTTTAAGGAAACAATCATATGGCAGGCAGAAACACCCAGGAAAATCATTAAAGGGGAAAGCTCACTAGAGCACAGGTAATTGGAACTGAAGCACACTTAGCACTTACCTTCCTGAGTGCCTGATGTCGGTACTAAGTGCTTATTAAAAACTTAAATAAATATATGGATGACTGTAAGAGGCATGAGCAGTCAATCAAGATTTCTCTTTCTGTGTCTGCTCTTTCTGGTGCAAGTTTGTGTATGTTTCCTAATTCTATTTAGTCCGTGGTAGCTGCTTCTGATGCTTTCCCTCATTTTTTAAGCATTTTACCTTCCACCATTCTCCTCCCTGTGGTGACTATTTTATTCGGTTTTCATTATTTATTACATCAGGGGTAACAATGTGTTTCAACCAGAATTATTTGTTGCTCGTAAAATCACACATTCTTCATGCCAACTCATTTCCTTATTTTTCTCCATGGTTAAAACTTAAGAACTTTTCTTTTTTTTTTTAACTATATTTATTGATTATGCTGTTACAGTTGCCCCACTTCCCCCCTTCTTTCCCCCCTCCCCCTTACCCGCCTTTCCCCTCCCTTTAGTTTTGTCCATAGGTCATACACATAAGTCCTTCTGCTCCTGTACTTCCTATACTATTCTAACCTCCCCCTGTCTGTTGTCTACTTCCCATTTATGCTATTAAGAACTTTTCTTAGAAGTTTTCTCAGAATGATATGTTGTTATAATCCATATATATCTATTCCAAAATATATATATACACTTTGAAAGAGGGCTCAATTGGTATTGTACCACTGTCAGAAAACAGGCCAGACGGAAGAAATAAAATGATGACAGAACTCTCTAGTACCTACCGAGACACTGCCCGTTCCATCCACGGAACCCTTCTGTGCAGGGAACACACTGGTAGGATCCAGGGGAATTTACACACTGCTCACCTGGACAAGTAGTTGGAGTCAAACATTCATCAATATCTGAAAATATCAAAAAACTAGGTCACGGACATTTTATCAGGATACTACAGCAAAACCTTACTTTCATAATGAAGGGGAAAATGTGTATCCTACACAGTGGGAAGAACGGTAACTGCCTAGTGATATTCTGAGTCTATAAACACTCAGTGATAATGCATGGCCAGGTGCACCTTAATGGAAATGTGTACGTGTGCTCCAAGGAAGACCTTGAACTCAGTTCTGCAATGGCAGGGCCAGAACTCCATTCTGGGAGCTGGCAACTTCTCCAGGGCCACTGCCTGGGCATCAAACTTTTCAAGTCATATGCACCTTACCCCCCAAAAAAATAAGGGCAGGGATGAAAGGGGGGAGGCACACAGGGTGGGAAAATAGTAGGTTTCCAGTTGGTTGTATAGCAAATAATATAATAATTAATAATAATATAAGAATAAACTCGTTTTGCATATTCACAACTACAAACCTACTCTGCCCCATCTTGCTGTCCACCCGGCTAGAAGTTGGCTCTAAAGATGCTTGGTGGTCTGCGGAAATCCTCACTTTGGCTTCCTGGGCCCAAGAACATCCTGTGTTTGAATCACTTAATTTCATATGATAGGAATTCCTTGGAGGTAGGAGAAAAAATTAGGAGAGAATAAACTCATCACATACCTCCAAGATTTTCCAGAAAATATGGTGAAATAATCATACAGTAGTATTTTCTGGTAAAAGTATTTTCTGGTAATACACCTTTCTTTCCTCATTCACAGCTAACTAAAGGTATTAATCATTGTTCTTTTCAACGTGAGGAGAAAACAATGCCTTAAATATGGCTGGGACTGTGTCAGAGGTAATAGCTGTAGGCATCTTTCAGAGTGGTAAAACAAAATGCAGGGATAAAGTTGAAAATAAGTGGTAACACATCCCATACTGGCCCTATTTGAAATAAGTGTTTTTCTGAAGTTGGATTTTGAATTCAAGTAAGCGGATTTAATGTGTAAGTGTTCTAATATAAAAGTATATAAGCCCTCTAATCACACTTCCAATATAAACAGATATTTCAGAATATATGCTGAAAAGTGAAAGAAATACATAATGGATACACAGAACAGACATGGCGTTTGATGTCTTCATTATGGGAAATTCTCAAAAGTCATTCCCCATTATGTACCCCAGATGTGTGTAAAAACTGTTTAAGTAAAAAAGTTGAAGATAATATTAACAGAATAAGCACCAGGTCAGCACTGTAATTATTTTTCCTATCAGCAAAAAATTCTTGCCAACAGACAATGACACACAGTGATTTTTTTTTTCTTTTTTTTTTAGGTCAGATGTTCTGGGACTTCTTGTTCTACAAAAAGATGATGCTTGCCAACTTCACTTTCCAAACACTATTACATTATTCTCTGGATGGGATTTTTTTTTTTTTAATAGAACTACAACTGCTAAGTCAGAGAAGGTCACTCAGAGAGGCTGGTCCGATCAACAAGGTGCAACGCTGAGCCTCACAAGATAACTTCCCTGAATTCCTGGGGCTCTCATCTCTACTTCTTCCTTCATGTATAAATTAGGGAATACCTGACTGGTAATATCTTAACAGAATAAAGGAAGGAGGCATGAGATAATGTCTGTAAACTGCAATAGGCTTCTTGGAGACTGGCGCAGTTTGAAAGCAACTTTCTTAGTGACAGCTGAGAAAATCTTCGGTGAGCCAGGAGCCCGAGGACCTTTGGTTCTGGGCCACAGTGAAATTAGAAAATAGCCATGTCATTTGGCTCCTTCTTCCTCTCAAGCTTTTTCATGGGGACAGAATTATATACTATTTACTCAGGGAACTGGTAATAGTTCTGTTAAATAATTTGCACACATTGAATATTACTAGTCTCCTGTTTTCTATTTCTTTACATAATTTTCAAATTTCTTTTCTACTCCTTTCTACTGTCCATGTTCATGCCATTGTTATTACTTCAATATCATATCTTCCCATTCTGAGACTGTCTGTAGAACTTAAGGATCAGGATTTGACCTCTTTGGGGAGTGTTGCTTTGTACATAAATGCTTATCAAATAAACCCACCTCCCCCACAATTATAGCTGTATGGAGAAGATCTATACAAAAAGGAAAGGCATCAGGGAAGGGGGAGGTTTAAGAAGCTAACACTTCTTCAGAACTAATAAGATAACAGGCACTACACAAGGTATTGCAACATGCCTTTATACTTTCAACAACCCTGAAGAAGGTTAACTTCCTGGTTATCATTTTACAGATGAAGAAGTATTGTAACTTTCGAAGGGGCTAAGTAACTGGAGCCCAGGCAGATACTCAGTGCGGGCCACCAGCTGGGCCCTGGCTCCTCCTCTCTCCTGTCTCCATGCCGCCTCTCCCAGGCAGAGAGAGGGTCCCAGGAAGCGGAGAGCCAGGACTCTTCACACCTGCACTCGACCGTGTCCCTGCCCCTCGACTGTCTAGGGAGAGTTCACAGCTCTGCTCCGATCCGAGCTGACCAGAGATCCAGTGACATACGCCATTCCCACTTCTCTCTCAATTACAACGAAAGGGGCCAGGGCAAGTGGCCAGCAGGAGGCAGGTGCAGGCTGCCAAAAAATGTCTAATTAGCTCTCCCTCCAGGCCTGCGTCATTAGAACTGGGAAGAAAACCAATGAGCAGAAGCCAAGGGACATGAGAGCAGCCTGCCCCAACTTGTCCATCCCTCCCTCGCTTTCTCGAGGCCCAGCAACACTAAAAAAAGAGGCTGATGCTCAGACACCAGGCAGGGGACCCCCTAGAAGCAGCACCATCCCCACATCCGGGCTCCTCAAACACTTGCTCAGGCACCTCTGCGCCTTCGCCCTCACATTTCCATGGCAGGATGTCAGCACAAGTTCAAGGTAATTTTCTTTTCTTGTCATGTCTTTGCCCAGTTTTGGGATCAGGCCTATGCTAATTTCTTCATGAAAATAATTAAAAGGAAAGTAACCACTGTGGTTTCGAAAGAACCTATGTGCAACTTAGACTTAAACATGAACATATTAAATGGTCCATCATTTTGACCATGCTGTAAAAAGTTTTCAAAACATTTTTATAAGGAGAGCAAACTTGCTGCTGTGGTCAATAATAAAGAAATTTTTATCTAGCACAGCTGGAATTTGACCTGGAGTTGGTCAGACAGAGCTTCTGTGGAGAGTCTGCAAGCAAGTCCCAAAACATTTGTAAAAGAAGCAAGTTGAGACAAAGGAATGTACCAAGGTCAAAACCGAAAAAAACCAGTGGTGGTTACACCTGCACCACAACCTCAGATGAAAGATCCAGACACTGTAATTAAGTCTGGGCTTGTCCTAACTCTGTGAGTAATTGTTCTAATGTGACTTCACCTGAAACACCAGGGAAGGAAGATACTGAAGTGCCTAAGAAAGAGCATTAAGACAGAAAACAATCCAGACAGAACCACCAAAATGAGACAAAGAGGCTGCGACTCCAGAGGGCGGGATGAGCTTAGAGGAGCTGACGGCAGGCACAGGCTGGTGGAGGGAATGCCAGGCGAGGGGCCCACTGGCCCCAGGTCCTCAACCCAGCCCTGCATTTCATGGTCAGGTTTACTCAGCACTTAGAGGTGGGTACAGCCCGCCCTCTCGCTCAGTAGACTCACCCTCACAGTGTCCACCCGGGGTCATGCGGTACCCGCTGTCACAGTATTTGCACTGGAACGCCCCCACGGTGTTGATGCAGTGACCTTCCCCACACACATCCGGCCTCAGGCACTCATCGACATCTACACAAAGCAGAAAAGATTGTCAAGTGTTACTTCCCAAAATATCATTTCAAACCTCTCCCATCTCCCAGTGTGGTTCGAGATTAAGAATCAAGTACCTGATTCCTACTAACGCCTGCTTCGAAATGGAGTGGTTTTGATTTCTGTGGAATCCGAAAGAAACCTCTGGTCTTGGTACACACTTTACACTCTTTTTACTTAAAAGTGTTGGAGAACTAATATTCTAATGACTATGTATAGTGCTGGGTGGGTACTAGACTTCTCAGGGGGATCACTTTGCAAGTTATACAGGGTCCAGCACACATAATGCCCCTTTTGTATTACATAAAAATCTTTTATTAAAAAATCATCAGCATGCGATTCTGTAACATGGCAATATCACACTCAAGCACACCATATGGTATTTTAGGTGAGATGTTCACACTGCTGCCCATCTCGTGCGAAACATTCACGCACCCTACCAACCACAATCAATGGCATTCATTACTTCTGCCGGGCCCTGTCTATAGTCTCACGACTATGCTGCACTCCTGAAACTAACATAATAAGAAATGTCAACTGTAACTGAAAAGGTGTTTTAAATGCAAAAACAAGTACTGGAGAAAAAATTCTATTTCTGTATCTTTCCGTTATCTAGCAGATTACATAGTTATAGCATGTGTTTGATAAACATTCTGTGTTGTCTGAATGAGCACTGCACTAATGGGATCTTGGGGAAGGTCAAAACCCCAGCCTGGGAAGTTATACATCAGGAAGAACACGGCCATTACCTATGCAGTTAGTACCCTCCTCGCTGGCCATGAATCCGGCTGGGCAAATACACAAGAAACTTCCCTCTGTGTTTTCACAGCGCCCCTGGGAGCAGAGGTGCCGGACCTGCGTGCATTCGTCAATATCTGTTAAGAAAATTATGGATAAAAGGATTAATGTACTATAGCATGAAATTCTCAGTCTCCTGGTTCATGAAATACCAGCAGGCTCCCTGGGTTCTGCAAACCTTCGTAGCTGAGGACAAGGAGACGTGATTGTTCCTCCGACACTCGGAAGGCTGTTACTGGGAAGAGGGGATGCGCCTTGTGGATTGCTTCAAAAGCTAAAACTACAACCATGACATTGGTCTTTCAAAGACACAGATTTCAGGTCAACATGGAAGGGCCTGCCTGATAACTGGAGTCATCTAAACTTTGGCATCCGCTGTGCCACTCCCAGGCCAGGACAGCAGGAAGAGTGGACATGCTGACAGACGTGCTGACAGGGACTCTCCCACCGTTGCACAGAGGCGGGGCTGGACTAGATCACCTGGACTGTCCCTTCCACTTCATTCGTTATGGTTCTAACAATGCAGACAATGTATGCAAATGAAAGAGGAAGAGCCGGATTATCAGCAGGCATTTGCCCCCTTACCCAACCCATAGATACACAAAACCAAAGAGCAAAAGTCACAAGTCTTATTTAGTGGCATTTAGTATATGAAAATAATATTCATTCGCCATATGCCTTTGTTGCTTTTATTTGCCTTATAACCCTTAGTTTCCAAAAACTAATTTAGTGTTAACGTGTTAAAATGATTTATTTAACACCTTTACATCTCTTCCTGAGAAACATTTTTCCAAAGAAGCATACATCCATAACCGTCAGCAGTTACTGACTTTCAAGTCAGAAATCCCTGTTAGAAATCGGATTGTATGCACCTAGAGAAGGAATACAATTCTTTATTACAGTATATGTTAATTTGACTTTGCTAAATATATGTTTGTAGCTAGCTATTTCTAGAACTCTTATTTTATATACTTTTCCTACAAAACTTTTGGAAACCATTTCACCTTTATATAATTGTATTACACTTGGCAAAGTAGGCAGTCCTGATCCAAGCGGTAAGACCGGACGAACCTCCTTTAGCAAACCTCCTTTTCAGCATCCTTAGTCCAGGGATAAAAACTTTAAAATATGAAACACAGCAATATTTTCCCATGATAACAACAGGAAAAAGTTGCTATCTAATCATTTCAACTGTGAGAAGTATCTCTTACCAACGCATTTCCGCTGTCGCTCGCTGAACTTGTAGCCCTCGTAGCAGATGCAGGTGTACCTCACCGGCAGGTTAACACAGTGCCCTGCCCCACAGATGTCCGGGTTCACGGTGCACTCGTTGATTTCTTTAAAAATAAATAAATGTAGGGGAAGAAAACAAATGTAAAGATTTCATTGCTACTTGTAAACCGTCACTTTGTGTTTCCCGATGAGCTTATTGCCAGGTATGCAATTAAAAGGCGGCCGCCTCCAAAATCAAGTATAAATTCATTTGACTACTTTATCATTGTTGCATTAGGCCCTCCCAAGGTCATCAATAATTCCTAATGAAACACCTTCCAGGATGAACCAGAGTGGGTGGAAACTCAGAAAGCAGGCCGTGCTGGAAGCTGTAAGATAATCCATTCTTCTGAACTTCTAAGATGCCTACCAATGAGTTTCTATCCACCCAAATTATCTTGGATGGTGGACTCTGAATCATCATGTGATTTGTTCTGATAAGAAATATATGGCGAATTTGCATTTGTTAGCAGGCCAAGTTCAAGTTCCAACAACTAAGCCCAACCTCCAACAAAATTTCTCATTAATTCTCAAGAAAGATGTACCACGTCTAATCAAACCAAAACTTCTGGGTATAATTTTACTCTTAATTTGCCAATTTCAACATCAGCACATTTTATTTATGTTTATTTATTTATGTAAAGTAGAATCTTCTTCCAAAGCTTCTCTGATAACTTCCACCCTTACGATTTCACGGATTCCTGCTTCAGACTCGCTTCTTCTGCAAAGCCCGAGCAGGCGAGGCCTGAGTCCTCACTCTGCTCCCAGAGGGACGCTGTGACAGAGGCAGGCTCGGAGGAGTCCACAGTGGGCGAAGGCCAGAAAGGGAGCTTCATTACCAAAAGGACCTGAGGACTCAAAGGTGGCCTTCCGAGATGACTTACCCCCCCATTGTAGTCTGCTTTCAATGACCTTTCTAAGGAGGTATGATGGTAGAGTGGGGGTGGGGCAGTGATCAGAAGTCCAGTATGGGGACAAATCTTGCTGCCCTTTCTTAGCCCTGTCAAACGGGGGCCACTACTCAATAATTCTACGCCTCATTTTTCTGCACATGTAAAATGGGAATCGCCGCGCATCTAAAACAACAGCTATCAGCTCAGTCATCAGATAGCAAACAGTGCTTAAAACACGTCCTGTCATGGAAGAGCAGAGTGGCCCAGGGCAAGAAGGTGTGGTCTCCAGCATGACAAGCTGAAGCACAGCCTTGTTAGAGGGTCTGCATTTTAAATGAGGAGAAAAGCAGGAGTGCCCCTACCAACAACCCGCTCTGCACTCTGCGGCAGAAGGATGTGAAATGCAGCGCCTTAGCAAAGATTCACTTCGGAAACGACCTAAAAACCCAACCACATTCTTCCCATTTCATCAAGCGTTATTCACTGCGCTGTGACTTTAAGACACAAGATGCAGGTCACCTGAAAAGTGGCTAGAATTTAAATGAAAACATATGAATATGGAGCTGCAACATTTTACACAAAATCACTTGAAGGTAAGAGAAAACCACACATCTACTAAAACAAATTACGGATATCTTCATTGAGCCTAGTTATGCTAATTCACTTTCAGAAGAATAGACATGTTTATACTCAGTATAATATAAAATTATACAAAAATAAAATTATTCAAAAAGCTAAAAACATGGGTGATTAATATGATTGCTTAAACATAAGTGATGGGCAATTATAACAAAAAAGGAATTATAATACATATACAGGGTATGGGAAAAAGTGGGCTTCCACTTGCAAGTACATGAAATACAGAGTTTGTTCTTGCATTATTTATTAAATTTTGTATTCTTTCCATTACAAACAACTGTAAACCTACTTTTGCCCCACCCTGTAATAGCACAGATTGCTATATAATCGATAGCAGGACAGGAAAATGTTTCTTTGTCACAAAATATAGTTGGGTACAAATTTTAATATAGATGTCATCTAAATTACAAAATACACAAAAAAGATTATAAGAAAATAAATCTAGTGTCATGGTTATGGCGATTGGTAGTTTTTTAGAAATATTTTTCTGTATTTTTCAAAATTTCTATAATGACTATGTATAATTTTATAATCAGAAAGATGTTCCTTTAAAAAATTACAATTTCTATGTGTCACAAAAATCTGCAGGTGAAAGGTAATCTTCTCCAGGTTATACTCACAGACCCTCAGGTAAGAATTCTCTTCTGTTTATAGGAATTCTTTAGTAAATTAGTGTGAAAAGCACGCCCCTAACCATCTAACCCATATTGCGATTAGATGCCTCATTTGAAAATTATTGCTATTTATACTTCTTGGGTTTTTTTGTAACTATTGATCTTTCTTTATACTAGTCACTGTCATTTTCTTAAGTCAGAAAAGACACTGATCAGATCTGCAAAAAGAAAAAAAAGCAGATAAATTAATAACTAGGGACAAAAACTCAGAAGAAATCAAAAGCCTTATAAAAATCTGGGGTTTTCATGAAATACTTGATCAGTATCCACTGCCCTATTGCCCACACATACTAATTCGTTGATTAGCAAATATATCACTTTTCAAGCATATCAGAAAGGAATTTTTACACATGTGAACAAAAGTCTTCAAAAATGTGTGATGCTTAATTCCCATGAGATACACTTCTATGCCACAGTTTGCCAACACATGTAAATAGTTTCTTCATAAGTGAGCTCTAAGGTATAAGAAATTTTGAAGAATTATAACTCTTTAGTCTTAGGAAATGAAATGAATGCGAATGGCCTTTCCTTCCAATCTAGTATTGAGCAGGAGCTGTGAGGCTGCAATTATATTCATGACCCATGTTTGAGGGTCTTTAGCTGATCGCCTCACAGATTAATGAGTATATCAAGATGCAGGTTGAATACGCTGATCCCAATGCGCAGGGCACTAACACGTGTAAGAATATGTCCCTCCAGCACCACTAGAGGGTACTAAGAGACACATCAAAGGAGTGAAGGGACATTTACTAAAATATACATGACTTCTACAGTTTGTCCCATTTTTCACCCACGTCGTCAGTTCATGTAACTTCCATCAGTCTGACCTGAGAGACCCCCTTCAGCCCCATGCCAGGCAGAACCCCACCCTTCCATGGAGAAAGAAGAGTTATAACACCTTCCAAACCCCTCTGCCACCTTCTCTTCACTGGTTATCACAAGTTAATCATCATCCTTGTTTACGGAAGGACTAAATTCCCAGTACTTCTACCTTAAAAAACGTGTCTCCTACCACCTCCTCCCACGCTTCCCCTCCTCTTCTGTTACGTTTTCATTCTCTAGCACATATTATTTCACACAAATGCGAGCCCGGACGGTACTGCCTGGATGGATGAGGAAAGCTTTCTGCTTTGTCCATGTTTTTTAGAGAAAAGGCATCATGCTTTTGAGTTTTTGAAGAGGTCACTCACACAGGGGTAGGTGGACCTGTTCCCAGAGAATGGAGCGGTGTGTGTGGAAATACACGTCTCTTGGATTAGTCAGTGTCACTGTGAGCCCCGGAAATACGGCACCACCTCATGCAGGAAGCTCCCATTGCTGGTCTCAGTGGAATTCTGGATAGCGGGATGCCTTGTCTCCCCCAGCACGTTTGGTTTCCCAGACAGATCAAGAGACTGCTCCCCTGGATGCTCCTATGTGTCCTTCCTAACCCCCATCCCATGCCCGGTGGTGCTCCAGCACCGCCATATGCTTTCTGCCTGTGTGTGCCCCCAGAACAACTTCACCTTCACTGGACCAGGGACCCTTGTCTCTTTTTTCCCACTGGAGTCCATTCAGAATTTGGAAAAAGAGCCACAAGGAAATGCCAGTGGAAAACCAAATGCTCTCTTTATCCTAGCAATAAGGCCAGGGGTGGATTTAGGAGTTTGGTATCTCTGTTATATTTTCTAGAATGAAAAAGAAAGCTTTTGGCAAAGTATAAAAATGAGTATGCTGACCTTTAGATTTTTTTTCCTTCCTCATACGATTGCTCAAGATAAATAAATACATTGAACATGGAAAGATTAATGCACGGTGACTTTACATGAAAAAAAAGGAGTTCGTTTTGCATCGCATGCCTGGCTTATCACGGCTGCAGGGACACTGGTAATATGCTTCAGGGACATCCATCTCTTTAAAGGGGTCAGTTATGAATCCTGGAAAAGATCTGATGAGCAAATAGTCTTTTTTTAATCTCTGGGCTATGATAACCACAAAGGTTTCTGCAAAGGCAGTCATGAAGTCAAAAAATAATTTCTGGCTGGTCTACAAGGGCCACGGAGAAAGTTCGGGAAGAGCGGGAGGAAGCGTCAAATGTTAACTCATGGAAAGGTTTACAAAACGCCCTGACTTCCTAACCGCCACACAATGAGCATAAATTGTCCCACAACAATTGAAACAGATGTTTCCACTTTGCAAATATTTGCCAGAGAACTAAAGGTTTCATTTTCCAACTTATCCTTGAGCTGTTAAGACACTATGCTAAATCAAGAATTTATATGCTGAAATGTATAATTTATTTGCAAACAGCGTGCCAATAATGTTGCAAGCCACCAACTCAGCTGTTAGGAGTGGAAAATATCACACTTATTTCCTACAAATATGTGGCTCACTTTATAATTATTGCATGTCAAAGGGTGTCTGACAAAATCTGAAGGTCTACTTCCAATCTCACCATCATAAAGATATCATCACTAGGCTATGTGGAGCTGATTTTATTTATTTTAGACTCATTATTTTATACCTTTCTTCAACTTATAGAAGAAACTAATCATGACAAATAACATTAACCTCTTCTGTGTTTGAGGGGAAAAAAATCATTACATAACATTCTTAAGAGAGCTGATCACATCGCTCCCTCCATCTATGTTTGGTTCTCATATCAAACTAATGAGAACATCTACATTTACATTTAAATTAAATTTGATAGTTTCAAAGTCTTCTTGTTCTACTGTAGATTACTGATTATAGTGTCACTCCAAAGTTGCAAACCATTTTAACTCAAAGACTATTTATAATGTTCTCCCGTGGATTGTGTCAGATTCTATTGGAAGTGGGAGCACCTACAAATGCTGCATGAAAATGATATTTCAATGTTAACTTGTTTCCTGGAAGGAAATATTTGTGCCTCAAACATGTGATAGCAGATGCTAGCCCTGGCTTTCTGCCAAACTCAAATTAAGCTCTTTTAACATCTTCATATAGCACAGCTCCTTTCATTTTTTTTTCAATTGGCTCTGTAGTTCAGCTGGAGCTACGTAATGTCAATTTGTTATTCCTCGCACAGCTGCACTGAGATGACAAAACTGCGTTTATCTAGCCAAACTGAACATCCACAAACCTAGTTCGCAAGAGGTCTGTCCATTGAGAAGTCAGCCATTGTTAAAAAGTCATAAATTGAGGTATATTTTGACACTGGAAAATAGAAATACATTATACACAGTGAATGACATCGTCACACTGCAATTTTTCTTTTTAACACTGAGGTTAACAATGAGAAGATCCTTGCTGACCAAAATAGTGTGTCACATGTTTGTACGCAGAGCCACGAACAAGTGGGTAGACACACAGATGACTTCAGCATGGACAGTAACTATTTTAGCCATCCATGGCCATTTAAAAAAATGACTATCATTTCACTGTATCACTAGAAATACTTACTAAAGGTAACATTTTTATATCGCTTTACCTAGAATTAACAGCAAAACCAAAGAGCCCTCGCCATGAATCACTGCGGGGAAGGTCCTGGCTCTGGGTGCGGCTGGGCCTCGCAGGGGCTTCACCCCACGGGCCGCACACGGCCCAGGAGGGCTACGGCTGCGGCCCAACACAGAATCATACATTTACTTAAAACCCCTTTTTTCAGTGCTCTCCTCTTGAGAGAGTGGCTGAGCCATCCCTTTTTCTCCACAGGACTCAGTAGTCTGTGTGAATTTGTCTCGTGTCTCAGCCATGACTCCGCGGACACTGCAGGCCGGTGTCCGCACCATGGTGCATATATGTTTATAGTGTTTATTTCTTCTTGATGGATTCTTCCCTTGAGTATTATGAAGTTACCTTCTGGGTCTCTTTTTATGGCCCTTGTTTTGAAGTCTATTTTGTCTGATATGAGTATTGCTACCCTAGCTTTTTTCCCCTGGCTGTTTGCTTGGAAAATTTGTTTCCAGCCCTTCACTTTCAGTCTGTGTAGGTCTTTTGCCCTGGGGTGGGTCTCTTGTAGGCAGCATATGTGTGGGTCATGTTTTCTTATCCATTTACCTACTCTATGTCTTTCAATTGGAGCATTTAATCCATTAACATTTGTTATCATTGGCAGGTATTTGTTCATTTTCCCCCATTGTACGTGTGTTCCTCTCTCTTTCACTCCTTTCCTTTCCCTTTAGTAAATCTTGTAGGGCTGGTTTGGTGGAGATGTATTCTTTCAGCCTTCTTTTGTCTGGGAAAATCCTTATTTTGCCTTCCATTTTAATTGAGAGCCTTGCTGGGTAATGCAA
This sequence comes from Micronycteris hirsuta, assembly GCA_004026765.1. NCBI lineage: Eukaryota > Metazoa > Chordata > Mammalia > Chiroptera > Phyllostomidae > Micronycteris > Micronycteris hirsuta. The sequence continues at coordinate 51,202 of PVJI01005043.1, read as the reverse complement.
TCTTGGTTGCAGGCCTTTGCTTTTCATTGCTTGGAATATCTTTTGCCATTCTCTCCTTGATTGGAGTGTTTTGGTTGAGAAATCAGCTGCTAGCCTTATCAGAGCCCCTTTGTTTGTTATTTCTTGTTTCCCCCTTGCTGGTTTTAGGATTCTCTCTTTAATACTTGGTATTTTAATTACAATATGTCTAAGAGTGGGCCTCTTTGGGTTCATCTTGACTGGGACTCTGTGTTTCCTGAACTTGTATGGTTTTTTCCCTCTCCAGGTTCAGAAAGTTTTCTGTCATTATTTTTCAAACAGGATGTCTATCCCTTGTTCTTTTTCTTCTCCTTCTGGTATTCCTATGATTCAAATGTATTCCACGTTATCTTGGAGCTCCCTTAAGCTATCTTCAAAAAGAAACAACCCTTTTTTTTTCATTCATCAGTTTTTGTTAGTGTTTGTGTGTTTAATGTGTGGCCCAAGACAACTCCTCTTCCTCCAGTGAGGCCCAGAGACACCAAAGGGTGGACACCCCTGGGAGGGGACCCCCAAATGAGGTGGAAATGAACCGCTAAGTTCACGATGTGACTGCACGCTTCACCTTGGGACAAAGGTGCTTTTCAAAAATACTTTCCTGTCTGCTCGTTCAAATATGTAAGTGAACTTACATCCACATTTTTGAGAAAATGGCTAAAAGTCGTTGGTGTTTTTAAACACATAAAAGTTGTATATATTTTATATGATTGGATAATTACATATAATTGCATATATGTATACAACTGTATATTTGTTTTTAACAAAAATTACATACATATGCATTGTAGTGAAATAATCACCACAATCCAGACAGTTAACGTATTTATCAGGCATATCTGATATATCAGGCATTTTTCTATCTGAAAAATGATGCACATAATGCTGTTGAGGAAAAAAATATTTTAGAGGTGGCTGCAAACTTCTCTTTTAGCTTCTCCTGTCACACAGTGCCCTCTCATCCTGAACTGAGGTTGTGATAAAGCATCAGAATGACCTTTAGACTGTAAAACTAGTATCTGCCCACTGTAGAATATAAAAAAAATTCTACCAGACCCCCAAACCTCCTGGATCCTACTATAAAAAATAATCACTGCTAATATCTGGTGTAATTTTACCAGCACTTTCTCTACATGTGTCTTTTTTAATATAACTGGTATAATATTCTACAGGCTTTATTTTTAATATACTTTATCTTGTATTTAACAATATTGTATAACCATTTCCTGCTAAATTTCAATATATTTCTTCAAAATACTATATGTGATGGGAACCTAATGTTCTAATGTATAGATATAACATAACTACTTCACTATCGTTAAATGGTTAGGTTATTTCTACTTTTTCTCTATTATATCTGGTGCTATAGTGAGTACCCATTTATATAAACCATTATTCATGTCACTGGGGGCATTATTTCCTGACACGAGATATCTTAATATTGGATTACTGAATCAAAAGCTCTGAACATTTTTAAAGTTCTTGCTACACATTGCCAGTTTGTGCTTTTCAGAAAAATTGAACCAGTTTACATTCCTCTCAGCAATCTGAGAGCCTTAGAGTTTCATACATTATAAAAATTAAATACTAATTTTATAAAATAAAGAACTATTTTAATTTGCATTTCTTTTGAGTACTGGTAAAGTTGAAATTTCCTATTATATGTTTCTTGGTATTGTTTTTCTCTATGAATTATTGATTATATTCCTTGTTTCTCTTTTTTTAAAGGAAAGTTCATTTATTTTACCTGCAGCTCTTCCGATATAAACTGCATGTCAATGCTGATACTGAGAAACATTAGGAAGAATCACTGTTAGATGTCAGGACCTCATGCCTTCTAATCCACCCTCCATGAACTTCTTATACAGTGCCATAAATTTGGCCACAAAAGCTTCCAAGTGATAAATGGCTTTACTACCCAGCTGGAGGCGATGTTCATAGTAAGCTGCCATCTGGGCCACTTCTCCTTTCAGCTGTCTTCTGCAATTATGTAAAAGTTCTGAGAGAGGCCCTCCATGATTATCTCAGGAGGACACCATGGGCCAAAGCTCACTGAGTCCTCAGGAACTTCGGGGAGCCCCCGTGGAGCCTGCTGGCTGACAATAGCACTGGCAGTCTCCCTCAGATACACCTCCCTGTCTGCTTCAAGCACTTCTTAATCTGCAGTAAAAGGATATTGTTGCACTCTGCAGGCTTCACACATAAGCAGGGCTTTTCTGAGATTTCTGCAGGACTTCTCTGCAAGGCTACGAGCCAGCTGTGAAGGAAGATTCAGACCTTCCTTCTTGCACACATGGCAAATGCTGGGAGCAGGCACGTGAACTGCCTGACACCTACTACGAAGGGGTGGCGTCACTCTAGATGTAGAATTGCAACACAGGATCAATCTGCAGGGTCACACACTCCTTCTCCTGGTTCTACCCAAGGCATGTTGAGCATCTTTGGTGCGTTTGTCAGCCTCTGTCAATATAACCACTGTCCCGTCTCTTTGAGAGTTTGTTTCGAGTTGCCGTGATTATGCCACTGTTTTCAACATCTCCTGAATTACTACCCTGTCGCTACTTCCATCATCACAGGCACACCTGCAAAGTGGTAACTGCTTGCAATAGTACTAACTTCAATTTTCTTTTTAGATGGAGTTGTGATGGTCTGACCTTCAGCTTTCTTTTTTTTTATGTATTTTATTGATTATGCTATTACAGTTTTCCCAAGTTTTCCCCCTTTGCCCCCTTGGCCCCACACCCCCCATTTCCTCCAGCAATACCCTTCCTCAGTACATGTCCATAGGTCGTGCACGTAAGTTGTTTGGCTTCTCCATTTCCTGTACTGTTCTTGATGTCCCCCATCTATTTGGTACCTACCAACTTGCACTTCTTAATCCCTGCACCTTTTTCCTCATTCTCCCCCTTTCCCCTTCCAAATGATAACAGTCCAAATGATTTCCGTGTCTATGATTCTGTTTCCATTCTGCTTGTTTGCTTAGTGTGTTTTTTAGATTCAGTTGTTGATAGTTGCGAATATGTTGCCATTTTAATGTTCATTCATACTTTTGATCTTCTTTTCCTTAATTAAGTCCCTTTAAAGTTCCATATAATAATGGCTTGGTGATGATGAGCTGCTTTAGCTTTACCTTCTCTGGGATGCACTGTATCAGTCCTTCCATTCTAAATGATAGCTTTGCTGGATAGAGTAATCTATGTTGTAGGTCCCTGCTTTTCATTACTTTGAATACTTCTTGCCAGTCCCTTCTTGCCTGCAAAATTTCTTTTGAGAAATCAGCTTACAGTCTTATGGGAACTCCTTTGTAGGTAACTGTCTGCTTTTCTCTTGCTCCTGTTAAGATTCTCTCTTTATCTTTAACCTGTGCCATTTTAATTACGATGTGTCTTGGTATGGTCCTCTTTGTGTCCATCTATTTGGGATTCTCTGTGCTTCCTAGACTTTTATGTTTATTTCCTTCATCAAATTAGGCAAGTTATCTTTCATTATTTTTTCAAGTAAGTTTTCAATTTCTTGCTCTTCTTCTTCCAGCACCCCTATGATTCAAATGCTGGTATGTTTGGAGTCCCAGGGGCTCCTTAGCCTGTCATTGCTTTTTTGAATGCTTTTTTCTTCTTGTTGTTCTAACTGAATGCTTTTTTCTTCCTGATGTTCCAAATCATTGATTTGATTCTCAGCTTCATCCCCTTCACTGCTGATTTTCCGCAAATTTTTCGTTATTTTACTTAGTGAAACCTTAATTTCTGCCTGAGTTTTTTTTATGCTGTTGAGGTTCTCACTAAGTTCCTTGAGCATTCTAATGGTCAGTGTTTTGAACTCTGCATCTGAGAGACTGCCTATCCCCATTTTGTTTAGTTTTTTTTTTCTGGAATTTGGTTCTGCCCTTTCATTTGGGCCATATTTCGTTGTCTCCTCATTTTGGCAACCTCCCTGTGTTTGTTTCTGTGTATTAGGCAGAGCTTCTTTGACTCCCTGTCTTGATAGTGCAGGCTATCGTAGAAAAGTGCACTGGTAAGTTGGAGCCTTAACTAATTGCCCAGGCAGGGCAACCTGTGTGAATCAGGTTGATGGAGTCTCAGATATAGTGTTGCCACTCTGTGGCTCTGTGTAGGGGAGGGCTCAGAAAAGGGACAATGGCCAATTCCTGGACTCTGGAGTTTTGTCCAGGAAGAAGCTCCAGTACTCGCCCTGATGCCAGACACTTCAGATTCTCCCCATATACTACTGGTGCCCTTCTAGCTGCTGCCCTGGTGCTGAAGCCCAGAGGTAGTAAGTTTGTGTAAGTCCTAAGTTCATTGCGGGCCCTTTAAGAGGAGATGCTTGAGAACCCCTGCAGTTTCTTCCACCACCCCAACCATCACTGGTTTTTACAGCCAGAAGTTATGGGGACTTATCTTCCTGGCAGTGGAACTCTGGGCTGAGTGGTCTTCTGTGGGGTTGGCATCCTTCACTCCCTCCAGAATTTTATCCACCACATGGGGGTGGAGGACCACCTATTGAATGTCTCCAAGTCTGCCCCTCCTACTCATCTGGATGAATGAGACTTCTTTAATTCCTTGGTTGTCCAACTTCCATACAGCTCAATTTTCTGACAATTCTGGGTGATAGTTGTTTTGTAGATTAGTTGTAATTTTTGCTGTGGCTGTGCGAGGAGGCAAGCTGTGTTTACTTACGCCTCCATCTTGACCAGAAGTCTCTGATCTTCAATTTTCCATTTCTCTACTCCAACACCATAAAGTTTATGTAAACATACAACATTCTTGTCTTTTTATCAGCACCTGGAGGTCCACTGACTAACAGATGAGGAAAGTTACCATATACACCAGGTTTCTCTGCTGGACCACCTGCTCCCTGTCATAGTCCAGCTGTCCCACTGAGCAGGGCCGGTGTTTGTCCACCCAGAGGCTCATGCCCCCAGGACTTCCCAGGCCGATGCTTTAAAGTCCTGCATGCGCCCTGCACCCTCTTCATTTGTCTATTGGTTTTTTATTGCTGATTTATAAGAGCTCTCTATATATTAAGGGTATTAACTTTTAGGCTGCTGATTTGTTTCAAATTATGATACATTCCTATACTTTGTCACTAGTGATAAATAATGTTTACTATACAGAATTTTAAAAATATATTGAAGGACATGAAAATTATCCATGATCCCATTAACTGGCAACAGTTTAACATTTTGATGCACTTTCCATCTCTTTTTCTGTTTGTAAACATTTAAAAAGTAAAATTAAAGTCATTATATTGTGTTCTGTATTTCTTAATATTATGCCATCAGGTATCTCCTCATAACATTAAGTATTCTTTCTAAACATCACTTTCACAGCTATCTGATGCTCACAGCTATCTGCCATAAGCAATGTTACACATCTGACACAATTTTGATACTATATTTAAAATGAAGTTCATAGCCACATCTCCTCCACAGGCTGCAAAATACAACAGCTTCCACACTCACCTGTTACTTGAGTGGGTGCGATAACTTGGCTGGCGCTTGATGTAGAAGCTTCAGGAGCTACTTCCACAGGTACTGGAGGTGATGTTTTTTCAATCACTACTAACCAAGGAAGGAGGGGATGGAAAGGAAATTAAAGCCAGTTAGATGCACTGAGATGCCCATCACAATGCAAGCATAATGCAGTCTAATAACATTCCACAGTAGTTCTTGGATAGAAAGATCTGTGATTGGTTCCTAAAGCTTGTGGCCCAAATGCCAACATTTAGCAAGAATATCTGGGAATACTTCAGAAGCCAATGAAAAATGACCCTTCATCAAATGATGACCCTCAATAATGTTCTAATAATAAATATTACTCCTTACCACAGAAAATAGTGAAAAACTTTTCTTTTGCCATTTGAATACTTATAATGCTAACATTATAATACTAACATTATATGAGTATATTGACATACTTAAGTGCATAATTCTACTGAGTTATGAAACTTTCCAATCGGACATATAACACTCTTATCTTCCTTATTTACTGGGAATACTTTACAAACAGCAGGAATGAACGAAGGCTACCTGGAAACTGTGGGTGCAGATGAATCGTTGAAATGCCTGGAGAGAGCTGGGGTTGACCAGGCTCAAGTCTGGTTTTCTCCTGATCCAATGAAGGTATTTCCTGCATGGTTGTAATAAAAAGACAAAAGGAGAACTGGAAGTAGGAATTACTTCTAGTTTCCACTTATGACTATTTCTATTTAATTAATTCTACTGTTAGAAAGGCAACCAATAGCATAGGACATTAGACAAAACCTGTGCAATTATGTGATAGTTTTTAAAAAATGACCAACTGCCGGGCCACTACTCGGGCAAGCCTGAGTCCGTCTGGCAGTGCCTGCCCACGTACACACCCTCACCTGCTTCCCGAGGGCCCAGGGCCAGTGGTCTTGTCAGACATTCTAAACAGATGCCTTGGCCCCGGGGGCCCACACTTGGCCTGGACCAAAACTGACCTTAAAAAGAACTAAAATCACCAGCTCATTCACATGCGGCTCTGCTCCAGAGCAGATCATGAATCTAGCAGATGTGTCATAACAAAATGCACACATTAGAATATCTGACGTCTGCCTGTTATTGCGGCTGCCCCTAACCTCACATCTAATAGCTCTGCACCTCTGGCTCTCACAGTCACGGCAGTCTAGCAGAGACACAGGAAAACGGGGACTTGGTGGAGCACCCCAGGCTTCCTGTGTCCTGTTGCCCAGTCCTATGCCCTGGACCACAAGCAAAGAGACTTATGATTCAGCTTCCAGTTACAGCTCCTTGGGGCTCATGCAGACTAGACAATAGGACTTGTACAGGGTCTGTGACCTTGCCCACACCAGGGTGGGGTCAGTGTGCTCATACCAAAACTTCATTAAAAGTATTCATCAAGCTACTTAGTCACTGATACCCCACATACTCACTGTCTCTCTGTCTCTGTCTCTCTCCTCTCTTCTCTCTCTCTCTCATTTTTTTAATAATTACATTTTATTTTTATTTACTGTTCACCTTACTGTCAATTTTCCTTTTATACTAATTTGGAGGGTTTAAAAAAAAACACATACAGCCCTAAATCTTCTCTTTAAATTGTCTTTTCTTTTGTGTCACTCACTCCAGATTCTCCTACTACTTTGGTAATTTCTTCTCATCCTCTTTCACAACCCCTCATGCTCTGTCCCTTTTTTTTTGTTTTTCGATTACAGTTTGACATTCAGTATTATTTTACATTCATTTCAGGTGTACAGCGTAGTGGTGGGACAATTATTACACACTCCCTCCCTTGCTTTAATTATGGCCATCCTCCAGAAAGCTCACTTTCCTGGCCTCTATTTCCCTTTCACTGTCTCCTAGTTTGCATTACCACCTTTCCTACTTTTTATAAAGTAGATATACTGTCTGAGTATCTCATCAAAGATCCTGTTTTGTAGGTATGAAGTCTCAAAGGGTAACCCCATTTAGCTATTCCACAAATACCTTAAATCCATCCCTTCCAATATCTCATTTCAACTTCCTTTCTTTCAATGCCACAATCATTAATCCATTCAGGTTTAAAATCCCTTTCTAGTCATCCCTCTTTCATTTCTCATTCCAACCCTGCCCATGTGCTCTACTCCTTATACTGTCCATCCATTTCCATATCCAAAGCCCCCACTACTTCAAGGCTGGACTCACTCCTTCTCAGTTTATTCTAGTAATTTAATTGGCCTCTCCAGCGTCCTCTTTCTCCCTATCTCAATTCATCTTGTAGTGATTTATCTCCTAAAAGTACTGAACACATTAATTTCCCCCCCAGTTTTCCCACTCCTTAAAAATAAGACTGACTTTCTATTACGTATTTAAGATAACCTCAATCAGCCTCGATTGAACCCCAATCCCTGCAGCCCATGGTCAATGCCAGCAAGGAGAAAACCATTAATCCACTCCTGCAGCTTCCAGACAGAACTTCTCCCATCAGCGTGGGGCAGCAGCCTCCCTCATCAATGCCCCTTCTCTACTTGGCAGGAAGGGTCCCGCTGAGGAGCTGGGTACTTTCCCACAGATGACAACGGCAGTTTGGGATTCCAAGTTTCTCTGTCTACCCACGGGTCTCATGCTCCCCTCACTGACCTCTTGCTGTCCTCGCTGCACCTTCGCACATACAGCTTCCCACCCCTGGACCATTTTCTCTTCATCAGTCTTTAGTACCATAAGGCCTCCTTCTGCAGGGAGTTAAGAGACCACAGAGACTATGGCCACATTTTTCTCATCGCCGCCCCTTCCAAATAAATTGCAGTAAGAGTATACAAGAAAATTTTCAAGTCCTCTTTCAGATTCCTAATGAAAGGCAGCACAAACCCGACCATACACAGAGAACAAAAGTGAGACCCGGGGAGGCCATCAGGGAGCTGGCCGGCCCACTCACCATTGAGTGATTCCGCCCACGTGTCAGCCAGAACTCAATTCCAGATCAACAAAATCGCAAACTACTGCGCGTCCCTGAACTTTGGAGACGCTAACCAAGAGCTGCACATGCGTGTGTAAAATACGCATATCTGTTGTACTTCTTTTAGGGCTAATATAACATCCTTCCTTGTTGGATACTATCCCTCTAAAGTCATACTTCCTTTTTTCCCCAGATTCTTTCAGCATGTATGACACTTATGCTATTCTATCCTATATTCATACAGATAAAAGATTTTTAAAGCTATAATAATTTACATATGTATTTGCTCGATCTAAAATCAAATACTTACTGAATTCTTGTCAACTGAATAAATGACACTTCATTTTCATGTTAGTAAAGAATCGAAGCAAGATTCAGACAAGAAACATTATTCCATAAACTAGTCCCAGAAAACTTCTGTATTTCCTACTAATACATTTCAATTCCTAGTCCCATCTTATGCCAACAACTAATAGGTTGGTAAAAATTTCTAAGAAGCAATACTCCACAATTGATTATAACTTTCAAGGGGAAGCTCGGTTACCCTAACAAACTCAAACATGCATGTTAAATTTTAATTAAATTAAGAAGTACATTGCTCAGTATATATACACCATAAGAGTACACAATTACATAACACATTAGAACCTTTCTTTCCATAGACGGTCAATGATATAAGCTGACTCCTTGATTTCTATTAAAGCTCCTATTTCCCATTAGTCCCGTTATTTCCTTCTCCCTGGAATTTAAGTTCCATGAGAACAAGACGTTTTGTCTGATTTTTCTATTGTTTTTCTAGCATTCAAAATACTGCTGGTCATATGGTAGATGCCCACTAAATATTTCTTGATTGAACGAATGCCAAATTTCCTTCAACCAAATAATGGATAGACATGTTACTGTATTTAAGCCTAAAAAACCCATACATGTTCCAAAGGGAAATCATTTTAAAGTCAAAGAAAAAAAACGACTTGCAAACAATGAATGAATTACCTTCTCAGGGGGTGCAGTTGCCACTAAAACCAGAAAAGAAAGGAGGACATTAGTATAATTTAAAATAATCTACTACATAATATTTTAATTTAAAAATGCAATAAAATTCCAGTATCCCTCCGAAAGGATTAAGAATCAAAGTAAGTCAAATGCAGAATTATGGTTACTACTACTTTGGAGAATTTTAATTTTACACATGACTGACAGGGAAAAACTATCAGTGCTACGTCATTCCTCAATTACAGGAGGTCAGGTAGCACATGTGATGTTCCTTCTATGTCTCTTATTAATTAAAAATGTTAAAGAAGGCAACACTTTCTGGTACATTATTTTATGTCTAATCTCAATTTTGTAGAATTTCCTATATCTTAGAAAACATTTTCTTTAATAGGTCACATACATATCCTTAACATAATGTATAATGTTTGAAATGCTTTCTGATGTCAATGTTAAAAAAGAATGCCACTATTTCAATGAAGAATGGATGCTGCATTCTTGATACGTACTAATTCTTAATGAAGCCCTATGAGCATTTTCAGAGAGATGTGATAATGCAATTATGAAAAAAAATCACAAGCCAATAAGATCCAATGAGAGATTAGCATCAATATGGTGGACAAATCACATATTACACAAACCTAAACATGATTATAGGGCAGTAGTGGTTGTGCCTTTGCATTTTGAAAGGCTTGCTTTTCATCAATCAATCCTTCGGCCTTAAGTGAACATTCACCAAAATTTTTCTCATGGGTCAGTGTCTCCATAAACATTAGTATACAGGTTTGTTTATATGCATTAGCTCCTAAAAGCAATCAGGTGCAAGACTGCTCTCACTGCTGCAATATTCTTGTGATTGGAACAACTCAACTCTTCTATCCTGCTAATCCACCACTAAGAAAGTCTTGAGACAGACCCTGGACCACAGCCCATTTTTCTCCTGCTTACACAGAGGATGAGGAGTTATAAACACCTGGCCATAACACTCCAAGTGTATAGGAGCAAATTGGTCACCCTGTCAACTTGAGGTGAGGTCCCACCTGCTTTGCCCAGCCAAGCCAGAAGAGCAGCAAGTGAGAGGGTGGAATAAAACAGGCCTGAGCCCACATGGGTCCCTGTAATAAAGACCCCTCTACCAGGAAAGTGGCTTTGCCAAGCGCCCAACTCTTCACTAACTCAGAGCATCTTCTCTCCTTACAAAATCCACAAAAGAGTACCCAGAATTCTGAGCTAAGAATCAAGTGGTAAAAGCCAACCAGAGCTTTATTAGATCCAATGTATATTTCATGCAAACCTAAGGTTTTGTTCCTTCTATAGGGGGTGAGAATTTTTGTAATAACAAAGTTAGTCAATGTATTAGGCCAGTTTATATAAAGAGACAGGGATGGACAGAATCCTCTTTCTGAATGCCAGAGATAGTCAAAGTCAACTGTCTCTAGACTCCCTCTGGACAATAAGGCCTAAACCACTTCCTTGGAAAAATGTGCTCCCTGGTCCCATCGCCTACTCAGTGCATGACATCTGGTAAGTCGGGTCCCCTCTCTAGGTCTCAGGTTTCTCAAGATGTAAACCAAAGGACTGCGTTAAGTGATCTCCGAGATACCTTCAGTTGACCCTGTCTTCCTGCACTTTGCCTCCCATTAACCCTAAATGCCTGCTGCATTTTATTTCGTGAAGCCTATGATGTTGTAAATGTAAGCATCTGGATTTTACGTTTTTTAAGTAAATAAATATTTATTAAATGGCCCTCCAGGCACAGAAATGAATTTGAGCTGTTCCTTGAAGGATCTAAATCACTCCCCAGGACTAAACACCGAGGAAAAGGGGCCCCAAACACAAGACCACCTCCTGAGATGGCCGTGGAATACTGTTACCTGCTAGGCCCATATTACTCTAGAGCAGTGGTCCTCATGCAGGGGTAATTTTGCCCCCCAGGGGACACTTGGAAATGTTTGGACACCTTTTTGGTTGCAACAACTGGAGGGGAGAAGTTGGTACCAGCATCTAGAGGTTTGAGGCCAGGCTGTTGCTAAACATCCTTCAATGCACAGAGCAGCCCCCACATCAAAGAATAACCCACCCAAAATGGCAGCAGTGCTAAGGCTGGAAACGCCCGTTCCTGACGGGCATAAACAAGGAATCCAAAGCAAAGGCACACAAGACAGACGACTAGGCCCACAATCCATTTCAACTCTCACCTTCTGGCTCCGCCACTCCTGGCCCGTGTTCCCGGGACAAAGTCAGGGCCTCCACTGGCTCTTCCTTGGCTGGGAGAGGTGGAGGATGAGTACTTTTAGCAACAGGTTGAGTGTTCTTTGGCTTGACAAATACAGGTCCTTTACCTACATGGTGATGGATTGGCCTGCGTCTATGAACGCCAGAAACCGTATAACCCATTCCACCAGGACAGATTTCCTTAAAAGCAGCTAGATTTGGGATGGGAAAATATTCCTTTTAAAAATCTAAAAGTGCAAACTTATACAGAGGAAAATATCATGATGAGTATCTCTAAATAAATCATCACTCAAATAGTTACATATAAAATCTTCAAAAACAGATGCAAAACGCTTGACTTTCTGCTAAACTTGTATATTTACAGAAAAAAAACCCAAACCCTTTCTTTTACTAAACAATTCTCCACTTGTTAATTTCCTTATCCTACACAACCAGTTTATATATAGCATATATAAGAACATATATTTTATATATCATATTCTATGTATCAGTAATGAGTTAGGAGATATATACTTTACATTTAATATTTTATAAATCACAATATATATTACACATAAAATATATGTAATATATTAGATTTTTATGTATAAAGGACATTACATAATATATATCTATTGGAGGTGTATGTGTAATATCAGCAAAAATCAGGCTTTTTTTCCCCTTCAGCTATGGTTTAACTTCATTATTAACAAGAAACTCAGTGACATCTTCCTAAGCTAGATGATGAGCAAGAAAAAAATAAAAGAGAAATCACTATTCAGGGAAATGAGGTATTAGAATTTTGGTAATTTGTTTCCAGTTGAAGAACCCAAAGGCCTCGGCCAGAATGGAGTGCTTATGGAGAGGTTGGTTAAGGGGGACTGAAAAGGGGCGTGTTCTTGAAGAGAGAGTCTCAGGACAGTGAGAAGGAACCCAGCGAATTGGGACAAGCTGAAGAGATGATGGAAAGGAATCAAGTCACAAAAGGACGTGCCACACTAGAGGGAAGGGATGCTGCAGGGGCCAAAGCCTGCCTGCAGCAGGTGGCTACATCATCAGGAAGACACAGGGTACTCTGCACCTGCTCTCTTGCCCAGCAAGGTGGTTTTGTACAGTTAAGAAACAGTGGCCCGGGCATGTGTGATGGCTGACCTCCATCGCGTACTCCCCAGCCGTAAGCAAAGGGGAAGGCGAGGGGGCAAGGCAGTGTGGGCCCCAGGAGGAGAAATCCACCCGATCCCCGTGGTGTTGGTGTTGGAGGCAAGTGACCGCATGTGGACACCAAGGCGCTTATGGTGAACTTTTCCTTTATGGTTGTATAAGAAGTCATTTCTCATTTCCACTGGAAAGGCAACTCTAGCTAGAAGAACATGATGCTTATGTTTCACTATGAAATACAATTCTTACTAAAAAAAAAAAATGTTTCCAGAAGAAAACATGGTTTTCTATCAAATAGCTGAGGTATTAATGAACAAAATATGATTTGTATGGAAGCCACCATATAACTAAAAATTGGTTAAGTATAAAAATTCTATTGTAATATTATTTTCAAATTTAGCTGCCGTACTATATGGAGGAGTCTCCCTGTGTGATAGTTACCATCTGATTTATGTTTCATGGAAAGTTTACAAAGCTACCAGCATTGAACTTACAGAGAAATGTGTCTATGAATTATAAGATAATTTATCTTTTGATTTTACTTTTTAATAATGAATGGATCAGATCCTATAGGAGGAAAATAGAATCTTTCGGAGATGTTTAAAATTATCTGGTCTACCAAAATACCACCAACATTATACTATCCTCTGCCTTACCAATTCTTTCTAATCCTACCCATCACCAAAGGTGGATCATAATATTTAAGTTTAGCCCTGACTGGTGTGGCTCAGTGGGCTGGGCTTTGTCCTACAGACCAAAAGGTCACTGGTTCAATTCCCAGTCAGGGCACATGCCTGGGTCATGGGCCAGGTCCCTGGTTGGGGGTGTGCAAGAGGCAACCAATTGATGTTTCTCTTGCACATTAATGTTTCTCTCCCTATCTCTATCCTTCCCATCGCTTCTCTCCAAAAATAAATAAGTAAAATCTTTAAAAAATAAATTTCTACTTAAACACTGTCTGCTACAGTGTAAATAAGTTAAAGATTTCAATGACCCTGTGAGAGTTGACGCACTTTCCCAGGTGGGAAGCATCTTCTCAAATAAGCAATTCAGTAAACTTTTTATGTTCGTGCCACATCAGTGGAACTGAGGCCTCTGCTTCTTTGATAATATCATGGCGCTCAGTATTTCCAGGGCACGTTTCTTTCCTTCCTTTTAATGCTACTTGGCCCTGTATGGAAAGTTGATGACTCCTTGGTAAAATTAAGGCACTAAAATAAATTTACTCCTTCAGGGCATTAGGTAATTAGGTACCAAATTAAAGGATAAAGACTAATTAACTTCTTAATATTCAGCTCCCACTGGGAAGTTCAGAGGGACTTTGGCAGGGTCTGCCCTTGAGTTCCTAAAACTCCCTCCATTTCTACCTATTCTGCAAGTGGTGAGCAGCCAATCATTAGGAAACCACGTGGCCTAGCAGGGCCCTTAATCTCGCTGCACTTTTAAACAGCAGCCTTAGAGTCCTAGAAATGAGGATCAATTATAATCCCTTTAGTTAGCATTCAAAAGGAAGCTGAATGTCACATAGAAATGAAAAAATCTCTTTGCATATAATTTTTTTCCACCAATTCACCATTCTATGTTCATGGACAGTTTCAACAGAAGTGACAAAAACATATCATATTATTAAAAACTAAATTTAGAGTCAGAAACAAAAAATAACTCTAGCTGCCCAAGCTGTCCTGTGTACTCGTGTGGCCGGGTATGAACATGCGCGTGCGGCTGGGCATGCCTTACCTGTGCCTGGCAGGGGACATTTCTCACAGCGTGGGCCCCAGGCCTTGCCCACACTACAACAGCAGAGCTGCTTGGTGAGGTGAACAGACAGAGGGTGCATGCACTGCCTTCCGGAACTGACCAGACGGTAACAGGGCCCCTTCTCTTCAGAGATCACAGGGGTATCCGCTGAAGCAGAGAGACAAGGCCTGGCGTCACCCAGGAAACGACAGAAACCAGATCGACTTTTCATGGAATAGTAAAAATAACCCTAAAGTCTGGCTTCGAAACCATACTTCAGAACACATCTATCTAGATTTAGGACAAAACCTTTCTTTATGTAGAGGCGGTTTACCAAATGAGTTAAGGCACCAAATGGACGCTGTCTAGTCCCGTTTTCCGTTTTAGAAAAACCATTAAATCAGGCAGGTGGACATAAGTGGAAAGAAAAATCTCACCCAACATCTACCTGCCCAAATAAACCCCATCCCCTGTTGTCAACATCGCTACACCTCATTTGTTTTCCTGTAATTAGCCATAATAGAGGTAGCTATCGGAAAGAATTTGGCAAGCAGCCAGGCACTATGGAAAATTATAAACTGAATACAGTTGATGCTGCAAGCCAGCTGTTGTTGCTCTTTTTGCTTTGAGGGCAGTGAAAACTCGCAGGCCCCCATGAGGTTTCACCCTCAGCCCGTGAGCAGTGGGTGGGAGGCAGCAAACGCTGCTGACCTACAATGTTACCCATGGCCCCGGATGCAGCCAGACAGCATATCAGAGAAGGAATGAGTGATGGGCTCAACCCCGCAGACAACACTGCAAAAGCACACCCGCTGACATGCATCCAATATCTAAGCCCTAATCTGGATGACTCTTCTACTCTAAGTTCAGTAGCTAAGACTTCATCAGTCTAAGAGCTAAACACTCTACTGGACAGAAAGGGCACATATGAGGGTAAGTAATTTCCAGCCCTGCCTTCTAGTAGTTCATTTTCTAAGGTAAATGTGGATGAAGTATGTTCTGCAGAGTCAGCTCCAGGTCATGTCAAAACTGCTGCATATACCAAGCTTGATGGTCCCCTCTCTGTCCCTTCCCCATCAGCCAAAGCTCTTCTCTATTGTATCAGTGTCCCCATTGTGCCATTTCCTCAGCTAATTCCTCTAGTACCTGATGCTTCCAAAGCACCCTGTCCCTCCTTCCTGCTCAGATCTAAATTTTTATTCTTCTGGAAGGACTGACATCTTGGCTAGATGCTACAACAAACAACCCTGTGAAACTGAGAGGCTACAAAGCACAGTGAAAAGATCAAGGGTTTCAGAGAGAGACGCACCTGAGTTCACATGACAGGGCTGCCACCTGCCAGCAGCTAACCTCAGGGAAGTCACTATGACTGGTTAGGATGGTTATTTTATGGTCATTTTAATCTGGCTAGGCAATGGTATCCAAACATTTGGTCAAAGGCAGGTCTAAATGCTGCTATAAAGGTTTGTTTTTGTTTTTTTTACATGAGTTTAACATTTAAACCAGCAGACTTTGAGTAAAGAAGATTACCATCCAGAATGTGGGTGGGCCTCATCCAAACAGTTGAAGGCCTTAAGAGAAAAGAAACCGATCTCCCTCGAGAAGAAATTTTACCAGCAGGCAGCCTTCAGACTCAAGCTATAGCATCAGCTCTTCCCTGGGTCTCCAGCCTGCCAGCTTACCCTACAGATGTTTGACTTGACAGCTTCAATAATCATGTGAGCCAATTTCTTAAAATCTCTACACACACAGACACATACCCCTGTTGGTTCTGCTTTTCTGGAGAAAACCCTGACTAGTACACTGGCTGAACTCCAAGTAACTTCCTCACTTATAAATGAAAGGCTCAATGTATAGATTAGACATGTCATATGCTAAACTGGTGGTACAGAGGAGATGCCAAATATGTATCGGTCATTCTTCATTTTTATTGGTAATAAAAGTAGCTATTTCTACATTCCCAAGGGCATTTGTCACAACCTGACCACTACTTAGCAGAACTTTGGTGGAGCAAAGGTAGTCAAAATAGCCGAGACTGGTAACCTGGAGAGTGAGGGCAGGGGGTGGCGGGGGCAGCAGAGGCCTCCCGAAGGCTTCAAAACTTACACAGCCTGTCAAGGCCCACTTTGCCTAATAATAAAGGCTAGGAAGGAAAAGTCTAAGTCTTTCCTCTACCTTCTCCTATCCTCTTTCTGGAGTCTGTGCAATTAAAGTCATGGAAAATCAAAGATCATAGAGCAAAAGCAAAAAAAAAAAAAATAGGAGTATGGTTATTATCCCCAAAAGGATAAGTCCCTGGAATGACGGATCATCGCTCATAGAGCATGCATATTTGTATGAATGTATGTGTGTCTGCGGGCTATACCTGTGTAATCTTTTAGCATTCAGTATTAGTTTCAGGTACACAGCATAATGGTTAGACAATCGTGTAGTTCACCTGTATAATCTTAAGAACATATTATACATAGTTCTGGTGTAATAAGCTCACAAATGATTTTGCTCCAAAGTCTCTTCTTCAAAGTTTTTGGAACTCACAACACCTACTTCTAAGAAACAGTGTCAGGTCAACTCACAAGAGTCTATTTCACACGTGGCAGGGCTTACTTATAATACTAATCACACTACTGTTTGTTCTAGATCCTAGGAACAAGGGCCATTCAGAGCAGAACAAAGCAGAGTTTCCTCAAACCCTCAACGCTGGCAAACAGTGACATCAGACCTTTCCACTCACTTTTCCACTCTCACTTCCTTATAGCCACCCCACTCCCATGTTCAGGGCTGGGATATTGCCTAGGCACCATCCCCATTATACTTAACGCTGACTGCTTCCCTATCCAAATACGCTACTTTGAAGTAACCTACCATGCCCATCCCCCAAATTAAACCAAAACACCAAATCAGCAATTTAATGTTTTAAGGGATTAATATATGTGTGTGCATGTGTGTGTTATAAGAGATGGGTTGTTCATTAAAGTGAGTCTCTGGCTGTTGATATCTCATGCATTATACACACTCTGTACACTTTTGGGCATTTTATTATCTGGAGAATAAAGGCAGAAGTCCAGCGAGTTAATTCTGCCTAAATATCTTATGCTAAAACGCCATCTTATAGACTTTTGTGTTCTCATCATTTCCTAACCCAAGTATTCTCTGGAAAAGCTGGGGTGATTTTTTCCATGACAGCTTCCAAAGCACTTCCAGTGGGTGTCTTTAGGGGAATAAGAAAATCATTTATAGAGTTATCAATAAGTCAATTTTTGGTGAGTCTGGGAGTGTCAGACCATGTTCTAAAAATATTGCCTCACTTCAAGTGCACATAAGAATAAGCAACTAACTAATGAAAAATCTGCTCCTTCAAAGACGGAAGAAAACCAAGTAGAAAGCCATTGAAAAGGGCTACCTTACATACCTAAATCTTACAGATGTTATTATTCAAATTTTCTTTATTTTACATGTGAACCAAAAAATGTTGACTTATACCTAAGATTTCTAACAGGGTGTACTTTTTTAAAAAACTACCCCTACTTCAATATCTAACTTACCCATTATTCTTTTATCATTTCAAGCGACTTGCATAGCAATGCCATTTACTTCATTAAACATCTCTAGTATTTTCACATTCTTGTCACCATGACATGTAAACCCAGGAACAACATGCTGCCAGGATTTTACAAGATCAGTGTTTCTGTTGTTTAGTATCTTTAACCATAGAGGGAAGGCTAGTTGTAAAGGGTAGGTCGTTAATAAAATAATAAATGTATTAATCATACATTCTACTGAGTCATAAGGCTTTATGTTATACTTAAAAAAATCAGTATTACCAAAAGACCTCTACAGAATAGCTGGAAATGGGCACAGACAGAGCACGAAGGAGCAATAACAAAGGGGCCTTATAGCCACATAAAAGTAGGTACACAGGAGTTTGCAGGGTGTGTTGTTATTAGGGTAAAGCTTAGGGTAAAAAGATTCAGGGACTCTTTATAGAGGGAAAAACATTTTAGAGGTGTAAAACCTACTGGAAATGTCAGGAAAATGAATCTTTTGCTTTTGACTACAGACAGGAGAGAAATCTTCAAAAGTAATAAACCTATAGCTCTGTACCCACGTAAAGTCTTAAATCTTCACTATATATCTAATGCTGATGGTGTTTCAATTACAAAATACAGTAAGAAGGTAAGATGCTACGGTTCTCTTATTTAAGTTCCACGGTGGTGTATTAAACACTTATACCTAATTATAGGGCTGTACCATAAATTCTGACTTTACTTTCAAAGACATGCTGCTCTAATCAATTCAAATGTGAATAATAAATATCATTAACTTGATCTAGAACCCTAAATTTGGAGGCACAAAACCCAGCTTTAAATCTCAAATGTGAGTTACTAGCTGTATGATCTTGAGAAGTTACTTGAACTCTCCTAGCTTCAGTTTCCTAATGTGTAAAATAACAACAATCCGTATCCCATAAAGCTGCTAGGGAAGTTAAGTTAAAATAAAGTACATAACCATGACCGGCCTTTAGAAGGGATCTGCCCTGCATCTCATGACCTCCAGGGTTATGGCAGAAGGCCCTGAGCACATCTGCTCTCCAACCCTTTACTTTGGTCAATTAGCACCAAGTCCATGGCTCAAGAGCACTACTATGAAACCGCAAAAGTCCAGGCTTATAATTATTTGATCTGGGCTCCTTTTTACTAAACCTACAGACATCCCCTCTGCAACACTCATCCTGAAGCTCTTGAATTTCTGAAGGAAATTAACCGCTGCTCAGAAAATCAGAAGCTTTTCCTTCTCTAATTGCAAAAGGTTATTATATTGGGTTGGCCAAAACGTTCATTTAGTTTTTTCTGTACGATGGATCTAGTAGTGCTTAGTTGTCTTTAACTTCATTCAAAACAATTTTGTTAGGTTGTATTGTGAAAGCTGTCATATCAGCTTGTATTAAAAAAAAAAACTTAACAAAATTGGTGAATTTTTGTGCAGCCATTTTAAAATTGAAGATGGAAGAAGATATGTAACATTTTCAGCATATTATGCTTTATTATTTCAAGAAAGGTAAAAGCTCAACTGAAATGCAAAAGAAGATTTTTGCAGTGTATGAGAAGGTGCTGTGACTGATCGAATGTGCCAAAAGTGGTTTGAGAAGTTTCTTGGTACTATTGACATTTTGGCCAGGGTCATCTATGCATTGGAAGATGTTTATTTAGCAGCGCCCCTGGCCTCTATGCACTAGACGCCAATAGCAGGAGATAGCCGACATACTCAAAATATCCAAGTCAATAAAGTTATTGATGAAAATGAAAAATGCGTCTTTTATTTTATGGAAAAAAAACATAACAGACTTTTTGGCCAACCCAATGCTTTTCTTGGATTTGCTCTGACATGTCCTAAAATTCCACCTTTCCCCATAAGTGGGTAGGGGCAAGTCTGGAGAACGCTGCTGCAGCATCCTGAGCCACAGACAGAGAGGTGAGAGGCAGCAAAGGCCAGAACCCTCCCACTTCCCTTCTTTTAGCTTGGCTAAGTCAGGACAGAGAGCGGGCAAGGAGAGAAAGAGAAATGACTGCAACCTTTGGCTGAAGTCAAGGAATTCTGAGGGTGTTCACCTTAGTGCATTCAAGAACAGGGAGAGCTTATTGCTCCTCAGTTGTTGCCAAGTGCATTGCTTTGAGTTCAGAGAGTCAGCCACACCTTGTATGGCCTGGACAGCATGCTGTCTGAAGAAATGTCGTCAATCTCCCTCAATTTGCCTGCATGCTGTATCCATGGCTGTTTTTATATCCCTCAAGAACATATATTCCAACCATCAGTGCAACAGCAACTTTGCTCGGTGCCTCTGTGTGTGTGTGTGCGTATCTGTGTGGGACTCCATTCTCTTTCTCCTACTTTCCACGACCACTGACAGTACCGCCATCTTGCCTACATTTTCTTTCCTTTACTCTGTAAACATCACCTTCTTCCTTGATTCTTCTCAGCTGTCTTTGGACTTCCCTCTTGATTTCTTCATAACATAGTTCACCGGTGACTGGACTGAACCAAGTCACAAATCCTGAAGGAACTCCACATATCTCCGTGATGTTACATGTGGCAAATTCAGAGGAAAGAGAAATAAATCTGCCCACTCAATACTGGTACAGGGCCCAGGTTTTAACTTCAAATTCTAAACTGGACTATTTAACTAGCAACAAACATCCCCCAATACTTATCATTTCAGCTGTTGTAGCTGAACCATAAAATTGAATTATTTATTTGTCAAATAAGAATGGACGGTGGTTTAATAAGTTCAGTATTATTTGGGCAATGACAGGGAAAATAAATGCTAAGGAAATGTGTGTTTCAAAAATCTCATTGGCAAATTTCAACAATCTTATTAAAACCTGGATGTCTGCCCTTAACACTAGACGTCTGATCTAGTCAAAGTTTAATAAAACACTTTGGGACCAGTTCTCCAAGTTTATTAACCTGCAACCTTCAATGCAGTAATTTTAACCAGACAAGCTAAATTATTTAAGGGAAAAAAAATTCATAACAAAAGTTTATATCCAAACTCTGCAGAATCCTTTCTACTTAAATTATAAAACTATTTAAAATATCTACGCATGTAATTCCAATCAACCAGAAATTATCTCCAAATTTTCTGGACATTGTCAACAAAGTGATTTTTGGCCGGAAATTTCCAAATTCTTGCATCAGTTTTCAAATGCACCTCATATGCAAACATAATTTTACAGTCTAATTTTTACCACCCGCCAAATTGTCTATCTGCTTCATGACCAGAACTATCTGCGAAAGAACATGGAAAAAAAACTTACGTGCAACATTTCCTAATCTGCATTTGACAGTTTTTAAAGGAAAATAGCAGTAATTAGTAACGATGTTCCAAAAGACTCAACCAACCTATCTCAACATAATGAATGAGACTACACTTGTTTTTACTTCATCATGGCTACGTTCTCACCTCAGGGTGCAGAGTTAGAGGCAGATGCACAGTTAAAAACAAACCATGGAATCGTCATGAATAACACGCCTTGTCCAAATGGCAAGTTTAAAACTGGGGACCAGAAGGATGCAGCTTAACATATACTAAAGCCACATTAGAAAATAGATAAATAAAAAACAAAACCTTGCAGGACAGAAATCAATACAGAATTGTTCTTAAAATTATCCTAACAGTTTTCTACCATGAGTTAGTTTAAAACGTTTAAACTTTAGTTGTAGACAGCTTTGAAAAATCCGCAGTGCTTACCTACTTGATAATAATGGGCACAAGTACCTTTAAAAAAAAAAAAAAAGTAGCCCTGACTGCTGTAGCTCAGTGGATTGAGCGCGGGCTGGAAACCAAAGGGTCGCCGGTTCGATTCCCAGTCAGGGCACATGCCTGGGTTGCGGGCCAGGTCCCCAGTGAGGGCCATGTGAGAGGTGAGCATATATTGCTATTTCTCTCCCTCTCTTTCTCCCTCCTTTCCCCTCTCTCTAAAAATAAAAATGAATAAAGTCTTTTTTTAAAAATCTGCATTTGAGAATTTTATACCTAAAATGCATCCATCTCTAATCGTCAGGTGATCCATAGTGATTATACTGGATTAGATTTTACGGGGAGAGGGTCTCTTTAGAGAAACTGTATTTTCTGCTCAATATTAGAATAGGTTGTTTGATAGATGATTTTTACCCATATCAGATAAAGAGAAAATCTTAGAGACAACATTGATAAAGCACAACAGTATAACTTCAGGGACACATTTTGGTGGTTTCTGAGAACAACAGAACAGGGCGTTTGAAATTAGAACTGAATAGAAAATCCAAAACCATTTCCCAGACTCTCCACCTAAGAAAGTACAGTGAAACCTCATTAAATCAGACATTAGTGACTCAGAATTTGGACTAATTAAAAACAGAAGCTGGGACAAAGTTCAACTCAGCCTAAATAATGCTTAAAATGCTCGTGAAGGAAAAAACTTTTCATCTCTCAGGTATGCTCACTTTCATTAACTCTTTTCTTTTCCTCACAGTATATTTCCTCAGTGTGCTTATGGTCTGCTTGACTATTAGCTATTATACTTTTCTGTGTGCAATAAAAAATGCACTTTGGTTCCATAACATAGGTTTATTTTAATATATCAGGCCCGCTTCCTCCCTCTTGTCATTGTAATGAGGTTTTCCTGCATCTGTACAGTACTCAGTTGACCAGTTGAGTATTCACCTCATTTTGGATAACCCCCCACCCCCAACCCCTCGAAAATAAAAAATGATCCAAAATCAGAATAGAAAGTGATCATTACTTACGCACACAACTTGTAAAGGTAGGATCCGGCCCAAATCCCATTTTGCAGGTGCATCTATAGCTGCCCATGGTATTCAAACACTCACCATTGGGGCACACGCCCTGCAGCTGGCATTCGTTAATATCTGCAGGAAGACACAGTTCCTTTAGAAGGAGCACGCAAGCCCTGCTGGCTGTAAACTGAATTCACTTTCCTTTTCAGCACAATCTCTTGATTACAGTCAATAAGAGATGCTAGCGAGTTTTAATGCAGCAGTTGTGAAGGAACTAAAGTGAAATCATCCGTTATTGAACATCTACAATTTATATGACAAATATTTATTATGCACCTACTGTGTAGGCAGTTCTGTTCTAGATACTAGGGATTTACCGGTGCACATAACCGACAGAAGGTTCCAGCCATCACAGAGCTTATGTTTTAGTGTGAGCACACGTTAGGGATTCTAGAGCCCACGGGGAAGGCGGGAGACACTGATAGCATAGTTATACATACGACTATGTAAAAAATTAAACAGATAAGAAGTTCAAGTTACAATTAGAAGGAAGGTCATAAACTTGAAGTTAAACTATGACATTGGCTATATAGACAGGAAGAGCTGCTAGAGGAAGTTGGAGGAAGAGGAGGCTGCAGCACTGAAAAGGCGGTAAGACTTCAGGCGTTGAAGCTGGGGCAAGGCGGGATGGACGAGGAGGGAGAGGTGAGTGAACTACGTGGGTGGACATTGGAGAATAAACAGATCCTGGAGAAAGGAAGAGGGACCAGGAAATCATGAGTCAAACCATTGGCTAGAAAGGAAGTTTCAGGAAGGTATATATCTGGAAAAATTGCTGGTTAACGCCAGGCTAGGTTTCGATTCAATTTTATTGAGAACAGGGATCTACACCAAAGGTTTCTAAGCAGGAGGGAAGATATAATCAAAGGCAGGCCCTGGGGAAATCCATGTGGCCAGCACACGGCTTGGTGAGAAAAGATTAAAAGTTCGATCACTGAAGAAATAATGCAAGAATGAGACTGGTGACAAGCCAGGTTGGTGACAGTGAGAATTATCAGGAAGAGAAGGAATAAAGAATTTTTTCTACAGAACAGCTGACAGTGTATGGTGTTTGATCGGCCAAACACAACACGAGAAAGAAAAAGGAGTCGAAGGTGCCCAGGAGGCTTCTAATCCGAGAAAAGAGGAAAAGACATTGTTGGTTTTGTGGAAAGTACTGAGGAGGAAAGAGGCATATGAAGAGACCAGTTTTATAGTGAAGGTCACACTGGGATATTCAAGTATAAATATCCAGCAGGAGGGGAAGATTCAAGAAGTTAAAGGAAACCATAGTTGGAAATAGAGACTTAAGGTCATCTGCATAGGCTGACTGCTAGGACCTGAATGTCTGAAATTCATTCAGACCTAAATTCCTATGTTGAAATCCTAACCCCAAGAGGTGATACTATTAGTAGTCAGGGCCTTTGGGAGGTGTTTAAATCTTGATGGTGGAACACTTTCGAATGGGATTAGTGCCTTGTAAAACAGGCTCCCAGAAATCCCTAGTCCCTCCCTCCAACTAGGACACAAGGGAGAAGCCTGCAACTGGCAAAGGGCCCTCAGCAGAGGGAGATCCTGCCAGTGCCTTGATCTTGCACTTGCCAGCCTCCAGAGCTGTCCGCAGTGAATATCTGTTATTGATAGGCTACCCAGTTGGTGGCATTTTGTTATAGCAGCCTGAATGGACTAAGACAGCACTCCAAAGGGAAATCGAATTTGAAACAGGAGAGATAAAAATGTGCTGATTTTAAAAAGAAAGACTATAGAATCATTTGCAAGGCCAATTAATTAAAAGGCAAAAACAGAATGCGACAATTTAAAAATAAAAAATTAGCAGTCACTTGTATTTCGGTTTACGTAGCTTAAGGTTAACACACTTGGTTATTAGCATTTCCTGTTCAAATAATATTCATTTCCTTCCATCACTAATTCTAATAAAACTTTTATTAAGGATCCCAAAATATTAATTTTCTAAATTAAAACTGAACACACTGGTAGCAAAACATTACTAGCTGAACTGTCACTTAAAAGGCAACTAGAGCCCTCAATAAATAATTATTTGCTTACATTTCATACTCTACATAGATATCTATTCTATATGGCAATAGTTTATCCAACACATGCAGTTTTGAATTTAATTTTAGTGATAAAATCCATTTTCAATGACCTTCAAATGACACATTAACACATTTGCTGTATGAATTCCACAGCATTCCAACCTGGACCCAGCTGGAAACTGGAACAGCTAAGCTACATTATGCCTAGCACAGCATATGGTCCCACTCCTGACCATCGTATTCTTTATCACAGTGTATTGTGCTGTAATACACACTTAGGCACAGCGTGTAGTTGAAAATATTCCCCCAGAACTCACTGGCCTTAGGAAAACTACCATAAGGAACCAGGAAGAGTACCAGGTCCAGCTGGGGCTTACATGGTACCAGGGGTGTCCAACGCATGGCCCGCAGGCCGCATGCGACCCAGGATGGCTCTGAATGCGGCCCAACACAAAATCGTAAATTTACTTAAAAGCTTTTTTTTTTTTTGCTCATCAGTTTTCGTTAGTGTTTGTGTATTTAATGTGTGGCCCAAGACAACTCTTCTTCTTCCAGTGTGGCCCAGAGACGCCAAAAGGCTGGACATCCCTGTAACAAGCGCCTATCATACGTCCCAAATTAAACCTCGAGTTCAGGTAATGAGCCAGTTGTGGTCACAAAGGCTGGACAAAACGTCCACTCCCCCATTTCTGCCCACGTCCCCACTCACATGGAGGTGTTAGCCTTCCTCTTTCTGAGTGGCCTCCACTCCTGTTCACTGGTTGTACCACTACACATGCCCACCTCTTGGAGCCCAGAATTTTCCCTTGCCTTCTTTAACAGTGGACGCCAGCCTCACCACTGGCTGCCAGGTGAGGTGAAGGTGAAGGGTTTGTGCCCCAACATATAATCGCCTGGTGCACAATCACCACGTGTGCCCTCTGTCAGTGTCCCCTGGTTGACTCTCCTCGACACGGCCTGTTGCCTCAACCCCGATGCCACAGGGGCACAGGACCGGGATGAAGACTTAGAAAAAAAGCACAGCTATGGCTCTAGAGAGGAAGGAATGGAAAAATCCTGAGGAAGGGCAACTGTGTAAAGCTCTGCACTGCCGCGCTCTCTCTCCCCTAAGCAGCTTGCGCCACCGGCACTGGCAACGCCAGCTCCCCAAATCTCGGCCTCCGTAACCCCACGGCATGGCCGTTTCTTCACGACACGCTCTCACAGCGTCCAGAAAAACTCCCATCTCCCTCAACGGCCTCACCCTATTTTTATCATATTCTCTAAAATACCATAAATTAGAAATTAAATTGCCAAGTTTTTAAGAACTTATATACAGAAAAGTCTATCAATCTTGAGCATACAGCTAGATGAATTTTACATGTACATATTGCGAATGTCTTTGTACACATGTGTGTGTGCATGTACTATGTAACCACTACCCAGAAAATGTTTTTGAACATTTTTATTGCCTGAGAAGGCTCCTCCATGCCCCTTCTCAGTCAACAACTCTGCCCCCATAGGTCACTACTATCTGACCGCTATCATCATTGATTAGACGTGTTCATGAACTTCACGTAAAAGGCAGCACATTGTACATGTTCTTTTGTCTGACATTGTTATTCGTTATTACTCCTGTGAGATCCATCGACGTGGCTGCATGTAGCAGTTCATTCTCTTACTGCTGTATGACATTTCAGTGTGTGAGGACATCGAAATCAACTTATGCACGCCAGTGTTTGGCTGTCATGAACGATGCTTCTGGGAACACTCAGGTGTGTCTTTGGTGGGCCAGGTACTCATTGCTCTCGGGTCTACAGCTAGATTAGGACTTCTGTAGCCCTAGAGAAGGCCCTAAATGTTGTCACACAGTTGCCCAAAGAGGCTATGCCAAGTTCCATTCCCAGTGCCAAATGCTCCACATGCTTGTCAAGTCTCTGCCAGTCTCCCCGCTGCTGCCATTCTGGCAGAAGTGGGGCATTATCTCATTGAGGTTTCAACTTGCACTTCCCTTTATTAGCCATTTGGATTGAAAAACCTGGTCTCTTCTAAAATGTAAGTAGAGAAGTTGTAGGTTGATAAGACTGCTTTCCTTTTAGCACTCAGGGAGGACCACTTGGTGATTCTCAAAGAGGGAGAGTGTGTGACTGCCTAGGGGACGTTTTGTGTTGTCGGAAGGACCGGGGGAGAAAACAGTGGGTGGACACCAGCGAGCTAAACTTTCCAGATGTGTGCCAAATCTCTTGACAAAGAATTGTTCTGCCAAAAATGGCAATGCCCTCCTTGAGAAACTCTCACAGAGGTGGTGCAAATATGTGTTTGTAAGTGCAAAAGGGACCATTTTGAAGTAAAGTCTGAGGAAGACGATGGGGTGGAGGTGGGTGCTGGTTACCTGAGAGGACTTGACGGGCTTCCTTCACTGGACTCAGTGTCTGCATCTTTTGCGTCTGGACAGTCCCTCACTGTCTCTGAGGCTCTTTGGCCACAGGATAGATGGGAGGCTCAGCTAGAGGCAAAATAGAGACTGGGCCCCCCAAACCCCTAAGTCTGGGCTGAGCAGTTTGGAAACATGCAAAATAAGAGACTCATTAAATAACCTAATAGAACACAGCCTTCATATTTCAGAACTAGGAAATGAAATAATAATCTAGTTGAATGAGGCAAGAATCCTCATCATCACCATTTATAACCGTATGGCACACCCTGTCTCACAGGAACCTCACAACAATTCTGGAGGGTGAGCCACAGGACAGTCATCTCCATTTTATAGAGATAATTTTGTTCAAGATCACATCGTTAAAAGGTTAAGGGGGAGTGGGGGAATTTCCTGGCAGAACTGCACCACCACAATCCAACTTTGGTCTAGCTAGGACGCTAAATTATGTTACCTAGAGTACGTCGCCTAACTTCTGTTGCTCTCTCCTGCAACCCCAGGGGGCAGAAGCAGATAATCCCCAAGGTCACTTCTAACTTCAATACTCTCACTTCAAAACAATCTGCCAGTTGCCAGGGTTGAAAATGACAAGGAAAAAATTATGGCATTCATGGATAATACATTATAAATGGCGCAACTGCCCTTATGGAAAATAAACACACCTTTATGTATCTATGCTGCATACTTAACAAAGCATGTAATAATTTACTGCCTTTTTAGTGACGCACATTTATACAGGAAATGAGCCATGTCCAGTAAACAACAGGAATTAGGTACGAGGTGAAAACAGTGCATGAGTATCTTTATGCTTTGTGAAAATATGAAGCTTTCTGTGATTCTTCTGTGTGTATATTCAGCTTTTGCTGATGGGTAGAAATTCCATCAAGCAATTTAGCAATATAACTTCTCCTTGAAAGCAGAAAGGAATACCTCTCGAGGTAAATACTCTTCCTAGCCAGCGAAACCATTGGGCTATTTAACACGGATCACTTACTTTAGAGAAAGGAGGAATTCATTCTCTGATTGGACATATGTACTTCTTAAACGCCATGCCCCTGAAGTTACACGACAGTATTCCATAGGGCGCATAGATGCCTGGACACTTTCAAGGGAATCAGACTCTAG
Source organism: Micronycteris hirsuta (assembly GCA_004026765.1). NCBI lineage: Eukaryota > Metazoa > Chordata > Mammalia > Chiroptera > Phyllostomidae > Micronycteris > Micronycteris hirsuta. Next base: position 22,769 of record PVJI01005043.1, on the reverse strand, counting down.
ATCTTGAGCCTTCCCATGTCTCCTTTCTGAAGTGAGCGGCCTAAGAACACATTCGCCAACCTTCCTTTTCTATCTCTCCCGGACGCCATGCTTTCCTCCTCTTTGCAAAGTCAAGTCACCTCGTGCCGATGCGTAATCTTTCTAGGTTTTCTCGGGACGTTGCTCTACAATGTGAACTTCTCCAAGGCACTGAAAAATGAACAACTGACAAATATCCGTCCTGAGGGGACAGTCACAGAAAAAGGTCTCATAAGCAGGCCTGGCTTTGCCAGTTAGGTGAGACAGCAGACATTATTCAAACTGAAAAAAGCTAACTCTGCAGCTCCAAGACTTTGATGAAAATGTGCTTAAAGCACATATCTAATATAAAAATGCCAGAAATAAATCCACTGCATCTGTTTAGTTTTTGATGGAAAAAAGGTAGATGTCAGCTTAAAAATGTATGAGTACATAAGCTTTTCAAAATTAGTTTAGGTGATAAGTCCTGGCTGGTGTAGTTCAGTGGATTGAGCGCAGGCTGAGAACCAAAGGATCCCGGTTCGATTCCCAGTCAGGGCACATGCCTAGGTTGCAGGCCAGGTCCCCGTGAGGGCCATGTGAGAGGCAACCATACATTGCTGTTTCTCTCCCTCTCTGTCTCCCTCTCTTGCCCTCTCTCTAAAAATAAATAAAAATTTTCAAAAAAAATCTTTAAAAATAAATAAATAAAAATTAGTTTAGGTGATAAGTGAGTAAAAGTCATGTTCGAAGAGCAAAACTCCACAGCCATTTTACCCAAAGCAGCTTACACAAAACCCAAGCTTTGTTAGGATTCCGCTAAGAGAAGGGTTCTGTGGCCAAATACCTTTGAGAAACACTGCATATTCTATGAACACAAGCACATTGAGGAAAGACTCTGAGAAGCCCTTTGGCAAGGACTCCTGGTTTTCTTTAACTTGGTGTATTCCACACACTTGGCCGTGGAACCCATTTCACACGACCATCTATTAACACCCCCCTGAATTGGTGGGAGATGCTGCTCTCTGGGGCTGGCTCCACAAACTGCTGGATGGCTCTCTGTGTGGTTCTATTTGCTTTGACCGAGGCCTCACTGCTGCCGGATCCTCCCCTCCTGACCGGTAACTGTCCCACCATCATAAAATGATGATCTAGCATTGGATGGCTTTGATCACAAAGGGAGGTCAGCCACTGTGGGAGCAACTCCGCTCCTTCCGATTCTTCTCTCTTCAGGGTAACATGATAAGAGAATTATCAGAGCCCAGAGAACAGCTTGTATTTATTTTTTGATACATGTGTACCACACATGGAAGATGCTAATCGCACGCACGCCTCTGTTGGTCTTGGATTTCAGACTCTAGTCTGCAGACACTGCATTAATTCCTCCTGGAAACATTCGCAGTCACGTGAACCCACCGTGGGCTCTCCTCATCACTCAGGATGCAACAGGCACCTTCCCACTGACTTTATGGCCCCAGGGATTAAGGTCAAAGAGCTATTGGAAAATATAATGTGCTAATGACTCACTTCACCACTGTCTTTCCCGAAGAAAAGTGAGTAAAACAAACAGACATTTCCTTTTTGGATCTCATCCCAGTGATCTGAGCATAGTAAGAGGACACACCAGAAAGTGATTCTGAAACAGATAGGAACAGGTCCCAAATTGACTTTTAAATGCTGAAATATGGTGCTCAGGTCTCCAGATCAAAACTGTTTAAATTCTAACTGAATAAAAAAAAAAAGCCTATTTAAAGTAGAAACTAGCAGGAGTTCCAAGAGGATACCTCAAACAGTAAGATTTCCCTTTCGAATAGGTGAAATGTCTAGTAATTCCCTCAGCCGCTGCCTCTTGTAAAGCATGACTCAGCCTCACACTAAGCGTCCCACAGTGTCTGGTTAAGCACCAAATACAGCAGAGCATTGGGTGAATCTCCACCCAGCAGGCTAAACAGAAAGAACTTTAAACATGTGTAAGTGTCTCGAAGAACTGAATTATCAAGTCTGGTTGACTCCAGTCTTAGTTTATACCTATTGATTTTCCACTATTATTTCCCAAATAGATAGCAAGAACAATGGATTCTAGGTTTCATCTTTACACCCACATCTCTCTCATCGACTTCTTCCTGATTTCAAGTTCCCTGTTCCCGAGAAAGAAAGAAAAACAACAATCAAGTCCGCTTTGACACTGGAACTGAAGGGAACTTCAGAGACAGCACTGCGAAGGAGTTCGGAACAGGCCTCCCCGGGATGTGCCCCTTTGCCAGGTAAATTATTTTGTGGGCTCCAAAGAAACTGTTATCTCCCCCTTAAAGAGAGAAGTTCCAGGAGAAGTTGGGTAAGAATATAAGGTTACTAAAGGAAGAACCTAGGTTACGTACAAAAGGGTTAAAATGGGTTTGAGTGATGGGAACTTAGGAAACACAGGCCACTTAGGTCATTTGCTGTGTCAGGATTACTGTCGCCAAAAACATTTATGGTTGTAGGTTATTACCGTCTCCCTTGTGCAGCGGGTCCTGGAATCATACCATTTTGTTATAAAGTTGATGCTGCAGAAACTTAACTCTTGTGTATATCAATTAGCCTGGGGAAAACTGGTTTCATTGTTTGTCATTTCATTTAAAGCTACGGAACCTTACAACATCAAATGCGGATTTACTGGACTTGGTTACTACCACGGCAAGAAGGAAGTCCTGAACAGGGTGGGTGGGCACTGAGACAGACGGACACAGAGAGGAAGCAAGGGAGGGAGGGCGGAAAACAGGGAATGAGGGAGAGGGAATTTAGCACTCACTACTAATTTAAAAGACATTTATCTTAGCTCCATGAAAACGTTCTCCAAGACCTTTGATGGAAACCAGAAATGTCAACAGAGTAACATATTGTAAATAACAAAATATATCAACTTTAGGCCTATTCTGGAAGCTTACACTCACTAGCCACTATAGCAAACTTCAAATTTAGCCTGAGTCCCCTCCAAATACCTTCACCGTCTTAGCATCCACCTGCGCCTGCACCTGCTCCTGCCCCTGCTCCTGCACCTGTGCCTGCACCTGCACCTGCCCCGCTCCTGTACGATGCAGTACACCTGTGTCTCAGTTTCTTCCATCCCCAACATCTCCCCTGCCCCATCATCCTCTTTCCCAATTACACTTTTTTGAAGCTAAAATTATTCCTACATGGAAAAATCACCAAAAAAAAAAAAAAAAAACCACTGGAACCAGCAAGAGCTAGTTCCAGTAATACAATAAATATGAAAGAAATAATAATGTTGCTCACAGCCATATTTAATATAAAATAACTGGGGAAAGCCTAAAGACAAATGTCGAGGGCCTGTGTGAAGGAAAATGTACTATTGAACTGTCCCTTTTGTTTGTGTTTTCAAATTTGTAAAGGAAAGGAAATCGGGGAGGAGAGAGGGACGCCATCATTGGGTTCCGAACCGGTAGGGAGAAGGAAAACAGTACATTCTCTTTGAAAGGGAATGTGCACAAGATGAGGCAAAGCCTGGAAACCAGCAAGTTCTCTTCAAAGCATAGGCATAGAGTCACACAAAAGTTTAAGGCCACGTATGCCCCCGATAGCACTATATGTAGTGAGGAAAAACAGAAGCCAACTTGAAAATCCAGCTTCAGGGGGATGGGTAAATGAATCATCCTGTATCATTAACTGGGATACTATGTCAGCATTACAGCAATTTTTAGAAGATTAATAATATCAGAAAGTATTCATTATATATAAAGTAAAAAAATGGACTTCACAGCTGTCCATGAAATTTCAACTCTCTCTCTCTCTCTCTCTCTCTCTATATATATATATATATATATACACACACATGATATACATACATATATATATATATGATTGGCAGAAAATATAGCAAAATGTACAATTTTTGTAGGTGATGGTACTTTTCATATTTTCCCTTTCTATGTTTCTCTCATTTGTAAAGTTTAAGCAATAGGTAAGAATTATTTTTATAAATAGGAAAGACAATGTGATTTTTACAGGAATATGTTTTTAAATGCTGTCTGTGATTTTCTAACTAAATGGGAACTTTCCTCTGAAACCGTACAGTATTTGCTTCATTTCATAAAATACTTACTACATGCTACCTTGATTTTTTTAATTACGTGTGAGAGTGGCAACCTTCATAAGGGCAAGAGTTCAGTCTTATCATAGTCCATATTTCTCAGAGTGCCCTACTTAAGCCACCGTGAAATATCTGTAACGCGGATGGGTAAGTGTATGAACGGCAGACCGTCATAAATGTACATTGATAGGCTGCTTACTTACAACAGGCAAAGACACTTTACCTGTGGATAACGGATTATATAATTCTAATCTTTTTCCTGAAAACTTTTCAATATACTAAAAAAAAAATTATAATATATACACATTAGCTTAACACCATATTCCAATATTGATTTGAATTAGAAAAAAACCAACCCTGATATGGATATGTTAAAAAAGAGTTACACAACAAGTCCATGCTTTGACACTCCCTCCCCTTTCCAAACACACTCCAACTACAGATAACTCTTTGAAAAGATCAGAAAACAAGACCATCGTCCCAGTGAACCTGAAATGGCAAAGACGTTCGTGGCGGGGCGGGGAGGTGGGGGAAGGCGCAGGGAGGGGCCATGGAACCTCTGGGCCTGCTCTCTGGAAACCAGCAGGGATGGCCAGGGCTTAGTCCTCAGGGGTAAGAAGCTGAAAGTACCCCTGTAAAAACTCCTCCTCCACAACAGAAATCTGGGACAACAGCACCAAAAGGCACACGGTCGGGAGCGAACGCTACCACCTGGCTGTAGAGTGGGGGCACAGAGAGGAAAAGGTAAGAAATGGGGGAGGTAAAAATAAACTTTCCACTCAAAGTGAGCCTAGGAACTCAGTTAAAACGACGTAATGTGAAGAAAGCAAATGTGTCAATGATTTGAACAGGAATACCCTCCAGATCAGAGTAGGTTTATGAAATGTTCTGACAAAGATTTTTAAAGATTTTTTTAGCATGCTTAAATAACTAAATGAATACATTTTTTAAAACAGGAGATAAGAACAGGTAGCTAGGAAAAACAATTATAAACTTCAGAAATGAAAGTCTTATAATTAAAAATGTAACAGATGGAATAGTCTAGATGGGTAAAGTAAAGCAGGAATTTAAAAGCTGAAAGGCAAAAGAATAAAAGCATGAAAGACTTGTTCACAGACATGAAAAATACAGAGGCTCCAAGACCTGTCTAATAAGAGTTTCAGCTGAAAGCGTTGTGGAGAAGCATATTTTAAGAGATAATATCTTCAAATTTCAGGAAACACATGAATCTTCAGATTGACAATGTATTGTCTACTGGGTAAAAATCAACATAAATCCAAATGGAGACACATCATGATAAAACTAAAGAACATAAAGAATTAAGAGACCATCTCAAAAGAGAGACAAGACAGGTTATCTACAAAGAAAGAAGTATCAAAAATCCAGAAGTCAGATGACATCAGCGTAACAGTCAAAATTACTGTTGAAAAACAACTGTTAACCTAGAACTGTATACCTTGTATACCTGACCATATCATTATAAAATGAGCTCAAAATAAAGAAATTTTCAGACACATAAAGTTCACACTTCTCAGTGAGTCTCATTAAAAGAACTGTTAAAGAACATAATCCAAAAATATAAATTTAGCAAATAAAAATACAAGATACCCAATTAAATTGGAATTTTAGATGAAAAATGAATGCCTTTTACCATAAGTATATCCCGAATAATTTATTGTTTATCTGAAATTCAAATTTAACTTGGTTTTCTGTATTTTATCCTGCAAACCTACCTCGAAAGAAAATGTGAACCCAGCAAGAAAACACAGGATATAAGAAACTATGCAAGATGTTGTCATAAATGGCCTTTGGACATTTCCATGTTAAAAGCAGTCTCTTTTCCCAGCATGCATCGCAAAGCCTGTTCTACTGTATGCAGTGCGTGCAATCAATCACAGGAGCCTTGCCTGAAAGTTATGAAGCACTTTGTCTTACCCGACCTGCCCCATGCCACGGGCCACATTCTCTTCTCCAGCCAAGTAGGTTTTCTTGAGGGGCTCACCTGCGCTTTCTAGTCTTTTAAGACACTCAGAGACCAGTCTCTATGTGCTCAGTACGCTGCAGCCACAATCAATTTGTCTGGCAATCATTAAGAGGTCTGAAATGCAAGCTACAATTCAGGCAGGCCCTTTGTAACCAGAAAGTCCGATGAATTGCTCACTTATATGGACTATTAATCAAGACTGTTGAGTGTCATTTCATGTCAGAGATAGGCTCTTGGGAAAAAGCGTGCGTTATCTTCTTCTATGGTCTAAATAAAATTCAATTTCAGATGCACTTCGAGGAGCTATCTAAAAGGAGCCCTACAGTGGAAGTTTTGGTAATGGGTATTATTGTGCCCTAATGTATCTGTTTTGTAAATGCATTACGTGAAAGCAGAACAAGCAGTGTGATAAAGTCACGGCAGAAGAAAGCCATGTGGACAGCTCTTTCGTATCTGCTTTCACAGGCTCCTCAGGAGCCAGCTCGATTTCAGCTCGTTGGGACAGTGAATAAAGCAAATTACATCCTGCTGATTCAAGCTGATTTAATTACACTAAATCCAAGGGCAGGAACGGGGGCTATTCATCATTTATTACACATGCTTGGTCTGCAGCTCGGAAGTGCCCTGCCAATTAATGTTTGTGTTGTAAATACTGAATACTTTTAAGAATTCTCAAGATTATCCATGAAAATGGAATACATGTACACAGGTACACAGAAGTACGGATGCCTTCTAGTTGTACACTTTGGCACTGCCCACAGCACCTGGGCACACGCTAAACATGTGGAAAATAAAACTAAGTTGATTTTACACCTGCACAGTCACGAACCAGGTACGTGACCTTTAGTAAATCGAAAGAGATATTTGCTTTCAATAAAAGGTTTCACTAAACAGATTGGTCTCCAAGTACTCTCTGAAACAAAATCTACTCTAAAAACTTAGATTTATACCTAATTTAATAACTCATCTCATGGCAAAGTTACAGGGAGGTGAGAGTATTCAAAGTTCAGGGGAAAACTTAGCTTTACAGTAAAGCAGTATGAACTTAAGAGGTTCCTATTATCATCACTGTCATGACATATTATTTCATTTAATTTTCATTCAGTATCAGACCTGTAGCACACTGAACAAGTGACGAATGACCAATGCCACTCTAGATCCACGAGAAAACAGAATTGTACTGTTTGTTACGAGAAATAAGCACATTGTAACAACTCCACAATGTTGAGGGCAGTGAGGCTGGTTTCAGGGCTCCATGTGTGTATATGTAATAAATCATTCATTTGAAAAGATAATTGCAGCCCCGCAAAAGAGAAGAAAAAAACCAACTTTGAGGGCAGTGATTTGAAAGCTCCTCAAATTAACTTGTGCACAGTTGGTTCTTTGTTATCGAGTGCACATTAGTGAAAGTTGTATCAGGAACATTAGTTCACTTCATTGAAGGAAATAATGTAATTCTAGTTATTAATCATTTTAATTGTAAATGTGCTTGGTAAACCAAGGAGACATTAAACTGTAAGAACAGCATGGAATGCTGAATGGGCTCCTTTTGAAAACTGTAGGAAAACAGAGTCAAAAAGCTTCAAGGCTCTAGGAAAACTGAGTGTACGTATGTAACATGAGAAAGTTCTATTTCATTTTACTGACCAATTATATCACAAAGGGAGTGAAATTAAGCCCTTCTCTCACAGGCAATTTGAATAGATTATACAGAATGAAATCACATTATTTTATGAGTCAATCTTCTCTGAAGTATAATTTAGCGTTGCCTTTTTGAGGTACCATGAAATAGAATTTTCTGTGATACTTTACTCCAGAATCCATGCCGAAAAGTAGAACACTGTTTTTGCCAATAGCCTCCTGAAACAAACATAAGCCAGGATTTGGTGTTACTGACCATCAAGCGCAAGTGACTGAGGAGGAACCATCTGCTATGCTCAGCATGAACAAAACTTGCTGGAGGTCACTTCATACCAGCCATACCAGGAGAGGGAAATTTAAAAAAAAAAACAAAAAAAAAAACCTCAAACAAATATTTAAAAGTCTCCATTCTATTTTTGTTAAATGAGATAGCAGTGATTACTTGCAAGTTTTCACTTCTACTTCTACAGTATTTTTATAAATATGAACTCTTAGAACCTCGAACCAGCCAGTAGAAAGAATATATTAGATAATCTCCCCTTCTTATTAAACAAAGCCAAGTAAATGTTAACTGCTGTGACTTCTATAATATTAAGTCCACCACACAGTGTATAGCTTCTGTTGCAGTTAGCTAGCATCCACATCAGTACTAGTTCACAGATACACACACACACACACGTGTGTGTGTGTGTGTGTGTGTGTGTGTGCCATAAAAGAGGCCACACGCACAGGTGGTTTGCAAGTTGAATCCTGACTGGGCCTCTTTTTTCCTGTGTGAACTTCAAAAAGCTACTGTCTATGCCTTTCTCTCTAATTGCAATTAATAATGTCCAAATCCTAGCCCAACCCAAGAAAACATGTATATTCCTCATCATTTAACACTCGGAAAAATTAGGATCACCTGACACTCTGGAGCACTGCTAACAATTAGCTGTGAAGACTCATAATAGTGAAGGATAAAGAAGGACTCTCCTCTGGCGACAGTCTAATGGAGCAAGAAGACAAGCCTAATCACAGGGGACATCAGGACACTACCGGTTTAGGGGCTAAAACTTGTCTGACAGACAACACGTCGCTTCTTTCTTCTCATGCACAGCCTCTATCCCAGGAGACAGCGTAATGACAGCTTCAGGGAACTGGAGTGCACCTGCAGAGCCTTCTAACCTCAGGTACAGCCGGAGACAGAAATCCCCTATAGCCTCCCTGGCCAATACCGGAGTGAGCACCTGTTGGATCACCTCGATGTGCAGGAAGCTCAGCACTTCCCGTGGCACTTCAGGACAACGTTGGGGAACTCCGTTCCACAGGAATAATGACTTGTAGTTGTAACCACGCCCCCTGTAACACCACTCTATTGACTTTGGCTTTCAAAGCAACTCATAAAAGTTTTGTTTGTAAGACAGTTCATCAAATGTGTAAAGGCACATTTATAAACATTGAAGGCATGTTTATAAATCAGCCATTAGAGTTCTCTTGGCTCTGCACTTCTCCTAGCCAAATACTCTCAGGTCTCCGGGCCCTTCCCGAGCTTGGATGACCTTATTAGCTAAAAGACAATGAACACCAAATACCCAAACCCCAAATGCAGTCACTCTGGCAGAGTACAAGGTCATTGCTTCTCATGCCCTGGTCATTTTGCTTCTGTGAATGCATCCTAAAACAGGGCTGGGATTTCATATAGATTTTCATCCAAATCTGTGACACCATGACTTGGTTCACACCGTAATATACACATGTAGCCATTTATTCATTCATTGTAAAGTGCTGACCCTGGGCCAACTGATCTCTGTGGCTCACGCACTTGCACAACTCTGCTGTGGGAAACACACTGAGCAGAAGTGCCCCGGACAGCTCACATTTAGTTACATAGTTCTACCTACTGCCTACTTAACATGTGTTCACTCCGATGTCTAATGCCCAGATAGTTCGAGGTGGCCAGCAACAGTCTGAGAGAAAAAAGGGGAACTCTGCTGCTGAGTCATGTGTCAGCAAAGAAGCAGGACTGCTAGGTACATGCATGTGCTCCCGTGTACACATGCATGTGCCTGAGCAGGGACAGAAGGTGACCAGCATGGAGACCACCAAGTGATCTGTAATGTAATACAATCTCCTGTGGATTTCGCTGCAAATTACTAGGAGGAAAGAAAGTTCCATGAAGTTGAAATGGTAGTGAAGCAATTCTAGCAACTATACACTGAGCCTCTATATTTGCACGTGGCTAAACGGAGTGAGCAGGAGGCGGTTCGCTGCATGACCTTTACCTGCTGGGCTGAACGAGCAAAACGTGGCAAAGCAGCTCAGGTTTCTGAAAAGCCGAAACAACTGTTGAGTCCATACCAATGAATTCAGTTAACCTTACCTTGACAAAAGGTGTTGTTAACCCTCTTAAAACCTTGTAAACATTCCATCATTTGGTTATATCCATGATAAGCTGTAAGGGAAGAAATAATTCTTTGTTATGTGCATAGTTAAATTCTTACAATCCTAAACTAGAATATGCGATAACAAAAGCCATTTAAGACAGCAGTGGCCTTACTCATTTATCAGATACCAATTCAACATATATTCATTTCTTTCACATTATCCTTGTTTTTCAGTACACTTCATATTTCAGTACACTTCATTAGATATAGCCCCAACTATTTGTCAGTAAATGCTGATTATGTTAAACGAAAGAATCATAAAACTGTTTTACATTTTCTTCTTATTAGTGATTCCTTGTTTATATGACAAGGGATTGCTTCCTCCCCAATGATTTGCTACAGGCATTTGGATTTTCTTATTGTAGGCAGGGTCTGCCTGGGACAGCCCTGAATTACGCCTGATGTGCCAGCAAAGTTCATTAGCAGCACTCCATTTCACTCTTGAAAGTTGTCCCAGTTTAGCCAGTACATTAGATGTTCGCCTTAATTGCAGGATCATGTTTTCTAGCTAAGAGCTGATTCTTACTAATGTGAACCTGGAAAGAACAGGAGGTGATGATAAGAAGCTAGGAGATACAAGGGGCTGCTGTGATCAGTTTTACGGACTCACCACTCAGAAAACTCATTGACAATACAAATGTTGCAGTCACCAACTTGCCAATAAAACCCTATTCACTGAAACTTGGACACTCTAAAGTGAAACATGAGAGACTTCTTGACATAGTTGATATAACATAATCTCTGGGACCAGGCAGACCTAGGTTCAAATCTTGGCTCTGCCTATCAGTAACTGCGACCTTGGGAAACAAACTTCCTGAGTTTTAAATGGCAATTCTGTACAGTGAGAGTATCATGTCTACCATGCATGTCACAGCTGTTGTGGAATTTAAAGACAATTTATGCAAATACCTACAACAGTGCCCGACAAAAGCACTCACTAAATGACAGATGTCATTGTTATTCCCTGAAAAGAAGTATTCTTTTATTTAAAATATAATAAGCAGCCCTAACTGGCGTAGCTCAGTGGGTTGGGAATTGTCCCGCAAACTGCAAGGTCGCCAGTTCGATTCCCAGTCAGGGCATATACCAGTTTGTGGGCCAGGTCCCCAGTGGGGGTGCGTGAGAGGCAACCGATGATGTTTCTGTCGCAGATTGATGTTTCTTTCCCTCTCTTTCTCCCTCCCTTCCCCTATCTCTGAAAATAAATTTTAAAAAAATTTTTAATAATAATGAGCAGCAGAAAATGGGGCATAATCATAATAGGTTAGATGACTAAAAGAGCTGAAGGAAGAGTGAAAAGGGAAAGCTAAAGTGAACACACACACAGACACAAAATCTTACTATGGAAAATAAAATTATTTTTCTCCTAACACAAGTTCTTTATTCGTAGCACTAATGGAACAGGGTGAGTATTTACTAGCGTTGTTCCTCTCCTCCTCCGTTTCCTTTCTTTGCCATCCCTCCCCTATCTTCAGATCCTTCAGAATGCCAGGAAATGATTGAGAGGTCTTAGATTAGTGAGCTAAAAAGAAAAAGAGAGGTCAGCTTAGGGGGAGTCACCCCATTCAACTCCTTGGCCAAACACCTAGTCTTCTCTGAAAAAACAAAGACAACCTGGAGTAGAATGCCTGCGGGGATTGTGGGCTTTCCGTCAACCGTTCAAAGGCACCAGAGAGACAACAACTTGTCTGGAAAGTTTCAACATCATCTACCTCAAGGCAGACAACCTAAAGTCCTCCTCAGCCCAGGAATCAATAGTAATTTTCTTCTAAAATCTTTTAAAGGACAAGAGACTTGCTCATGTTAAGTATGTTTTTAATAGATTACAGACTATTTAATGAAATCATTTGCAGATTTAAAATTAAGTTTTCACAGTAAAACCTGATCAACAGTGAAAGGTCTTTCTGTACGTGGCTACACAAAACTTCAGACACTGAAGAACAGCCGTTTGAACACTGAGGTCTGAACGACTTTGAGTGGAAACAAAGACGTGGATCACAAAACCAGAGCCTGGAAAGCCACGGAGAGCCCGCTCTCTTCCAGACGGGCATGATTCGGAGAATAGTACCAACCCAGGAAAGGAAAGTTTCTAAATGACACAGAAAGAAAGTGACCCCGAGTGTGTTTTTCGGGAGTGAGTCACTTGGTTCTGCGGCACAAAGGAAGTAAATGTCAAGACATTAAGGGTTTACTTCACGCCTGATCCGCACTGTCCTTCCTGAAGTGGATCCATCCCGTCGGTGCAAGGCAACATATGAGTTTATGTTCATCCGCCTTTAACGTTCTAGCAACTTTGTTCTTCCACATTCTCCCTAAATTATTACCAAAATATAGAGCTAACAAAACCATATAAAACAGTGAATGCACCCCCGGATGAGACAATTCTAGATAAAAAAAGATAAAAATGTCTAGAGTGGAAGTTAGGGATTAAAAAGCAAAAAAAAGCAGGAAAAAAAAAATGTATGATTACCTTTCCCCTTGACTTGCAATTTTGGAATTTAGAAAAGAGAGGAAAGATAAAAAACTAAGCAAAAGATTTATAGAGAAGAGGGAACTGAAAACAATAAATAAGGTATAAGATGAAAAAAAGTATCAGAGAGCAAAAACTTAGCCCCAAAACAGAGCTGTAAGAACTGGACTTCTCTCCTTCAGCCCTCAGACCTAGTGGTGGGAAACGTACCACCCTCCGCAATATTCCCCACACACACACAGTCAGTGAAGGGCAGGCAGTTAAAAAAAGAAAAAGGCAATGTTTTTCAATGTTTTAGGTACAGACTCTCAGAGCAAGTGAGAGCTGGGACTCTAAATTAAGTCTACCTAAATCCAAACTCCATGCTCTTTAAACCGTATCACATGTCTCCTAGAAAGCCCTCCAACAGCTTCTCAACACAGTTTTAGGCAAACGGATCTTTCAGTGAAGAGGGACCATCACACTCAACCCACTCGCTGGAAATCCACCTGTCCATCACTATTGAATCAGCGTACAGAGCCCACTGGGGACATCCTGCAGTGCTCAGTGTCCTTCTTTATGTGACTTTTTCCCCTAACTGAAGAATTCATTGATTATCAGAAACTTCAGTGAGTGTTTCCACAAATTGGTCCTCTAAAAGAAGATAGTAATACCACCAAAATAGTGATACTAAGCAAAATTAACTCTAGGCATCCAAAGAGTCAGAGAACAGGTAAGTTTGAGAAACAAGGAAGTCCAAATGAGAGATAATTATTTAAAACAAATTATTAGAATGAGAGAATAGTTTATAAGACAAACATAAGGACCAGTGATACTAAGAGGCAGATTTGGTTGAGAATATCAACCAAACAAAAATTATCTAGTTGAAGCAAATGAGAAATTCCTTGCAGCATAAAGTATTTCAAAAAAACTATAAAAATATTCCGTTTTACAAGGTGAAGAAAAATGACTGAGAAAACTATCACTTGCTTTCTTGAAAAAAGTGACGAATAAGTGTAAAAATATTCTACTTAAATCAAGTTACCTTTGTCTGTCTAAAAAAAGTTAGAAATCAGTTTTCCAGAATTAACACTACATATAAAAACTAAAAATACAAACTATAATTGAGAATAAAGGAACAGAAAGATGTAAATCTGGACTTACTCAAATCAACAGGTTCTAAAAGCAGATTTTATAGACTAATCAAAGCATGCGGTGTCGGTACAGAGTGACGTCACTGCGAGTGACGACTACAGAGTGACGTCACTGCGAGTGACGACTACAGAGTGACGTCACTGAGAACTGTGACGGTGTAGAAGGCTGACTGGGGGAAAAGGGGAAAGTACCACATCCTAGTCATTACAGGTTTGCCTTTTACCAACGAGCAACCAATCGTTTCTTCATCTGAGCTGTTTTGTCTTAACTGAATTGTGAAAACTTAGAGCGTAACAACACCTACAGCAGAAGCTGTGGCTGTTAGTAAAAATTTCATTTAAGAACTTTATTCTTTTCTTTGTTTTTTTATTGTATTTTTCCCATTATCATTTATCCCCCTTATCCCCTCTTCCATCTCCGCTCACCTCCCTCCCCACTAGCAATCACCGACTTTGACCTAAGAAATCACAACTGCACTGACTTCTTATAGGGTCTGACACATCTAATAATTATCATTTTAAAAGCTATCTTACTTTTCCTTCACCTGAGAAAATACAGCCTGTTTTATTTAGCACATCACATCTTAAAAGACTTTTTTTAAAAATATGCAATCCAATTGAGGAAGGCAACTGATAACCGTACTTATTTGAAAAACAGAATGGGTATGAAACTTTTCTCTGATCTGTAAGGTTTCTGGAAATGTAAATTATTGCACAGTGCTCTACAATTCAGTAACGGTTCTTTGAAAGTCTAATGTCTCACCATTAAAACAGTAGTCATAAGGAAACAAATATGCTACATGAGCCTGCAAAAGAATGAGGAAATGTCACTTACATGGCTTCTTGGGGCATTTCTGGCATTTGTGAAAGCCCCAGGAGGTCCCCACGGTTCCACAGCAGTCCTCCTGCTTCGAGAGGCCGGGGAGCGCTTTGCCACACTGCAACGACAGGTGTGTGACACGCAGGTTAATGGAGGGCTGGACACCCAGCTCTAGGGCACAGCTATGTTTCAGCCACATTACAAAAATGATTCCATTGCTATCAACAGAATCGGTGGGGGGGAACCTCTAAAACTTCAAAACAAAACACCGTAGCAGAATAAAGATGACACTGAAATGAGCAAGCATATTTTCCAGAGCTCCTTGGCATGGCTAGAGTCTTACGAAAATCTGTCCCTGCTCAGGGCACTTTATAAAACTTGTTTCCAATGCCTTTTGTCTTAACAGAACACAAAAACTTAAAAGATCAATATAAACTTTTACAATTTTAGTTTCAACTCTCTGCTGACATCTCTCCTGTGGACCATCAGGGAACAGAACTCTAAGGCATGGCAGGTGTGTGAATCTTGAGAAGGTGGCCCAGACCCCGTGTACAAGAGGCTTCTGGTCTTCCTGTCACGCCATGGCCCGGGCAGGGAACGAACAGGAGAGGACAATACAGGAAACGGTCACTGGCCAAGCCAGATCAGCTCTGGCAGAGATTAAGGCTACAGGCCAGCAAGCGGTTTGACCCAGGGAGATCGGCCAAGCTGGGAAGACACCGGCAGGTTTAAATGAGACCAGGAGGCAGAAGAGCAGGCTCAGAGGCTACTGGCGAAACTCAAGCTTTCAAATGTAAAGACCCATTCCATGACCTTGGCCAACCACAGGCGGTCAGAAGAGGCAGACAGGCAGGGGTCTGAAGTGAGACCAACTCAGTGTGGTTGGGAAAGGTCTAAGGAAACAGACCTTCCTCTGTGTGCCAATCCTGAGGGCAGCTGTGCAGGGCGGGGGGAGGCAGTGTCCACACCCCACATCCCAGCAGTCAGTCTTTGCCCTTCATCTGGCCAACCTCTACAAAACCCCCTCAGCGGTTTCAAGAGTCATCTTCCAAAGACGAATCCAATCACATTCCTCTGCTGATGAAAAACCTTCAGTGACTACCATTGTCCGAAAACGGCAAACTCCCTGGCATGACGTAGAACAGTGGTCCCCAACTTTTCTGGCACCACGGCCAGGTTTCACGGAAGACAATTTTTTCTCAGACCAGGGTTGGGGCAGGGGGATGGTTTCAGGATGACTTAAGTGCACTGCATTCTAGCTCACCTCCCGCTGTGCAGCCTGGTTCCTACCAGGTACTGATCCACAGCCTGGAGGTGGGGGACCCCTGACAGAGAAGATTCTTCCTATTCCTGCCTTAGACAATTTTTCTGACTTTCTCTCTGTCCCCCTTCACCTCTCTCCACCCATGCTTCAGGCACACCAAAGGATGGCAGTTTTCTAAACTGTCTTTCCAAAAGTTACCTTTTCTCTCCGACGGCCCTCCCTTTTTTCTTTGCCCAGAGTAACTTTTTATCTCATGTGCCCCAGCTCTGAAGAACCACCATGTGAAGCCTCAAGTCTCCTCCGTGTCAGCAAGTTCCTACCTCCTCTGCACTCCACAGCACTTTCTACCCAGTCCCACAGCCTCCACAGTGCATTTTCATTAAATGTAGATGTATCTCATTTAGCTTTCCATCCCAACACACAGTGCACATCACCGATGTTCAATAAATGAAGGAAGGGAGGAACAAACCAGTTGCTGTCCATCCAGGCAAGCAGTGGTTCTGAAAAAACCAATGGGAATAAGCAAGTGCACGGAGGCTAGTGAGCGGGACAGTGTGACAGAAAGACCAGGCAGGTGGTGAGCCTTCGAAGGGCAGCAGGTGGCAGAGACGGGTCACCTGGCAGGCCTCTTTTGCAGGCATGCAGCATTCGGGTTGAGGCTCTCTGTGTCCAAATTATAAAACAAAACCAGAGGTGGCCCAGCACAGTTAATGAAGTTTTAGTTACATCATAGCTTTGAAGCCTTTAGGTTTTTCTTTTGTGGTTTTTACTGATTACGAGAGGATGTTGTCTGCTCTCCAAAAATGGTGTATGCTGAGAGAGACGGGGAGAGGGAACACGTGAGTGAAATGGAGAAGACACACACCAGCCAGATGCAGGTAGTACCCAGGCACCTTCAGCTTAATCACAGAAGGCTTAAGTCTGAAATGTAAAGCAAGGAACAGGGAAGAGGAAGCAATGCTCCAGGCATAAAACTAGAAACAAATGGTTATGTTAAGAAAAGGTGAACGCACAGAGAAGTACAGAGTGGTAGTTACAAAGTAGCCATGAGGATGTAAAGTACAGCATAGGAAATACAGTCAATAATACTGTAATAACTGTGTTTGATACCAGGTGGGTACTGGAAATACCAGGGGGAACACTTTGTAAACTATATGGTTGTCTAACCAACATGCTGTACATCTGAAACTAATACAAAGTAATATTGAATGTAAACTGTAATTGAAAAAAACTCCTTAAAGAAATTTTTTTTAAAAAAAGGACACAGAGGCCTCCACTGTTGCATTCTGCTGCCACAGTGTGCTTAATGTTTATTTCCAGTTGTAGCAATCAGACGTATGTAAGACACCAGTGCCCATCACATGCTCATCATTCTTGTACATGACTCTTTAGGTCCTTCTCTTAATCAAGCAAAGCTCTCAACACTTGCTGATTTTATACGCTCCAAACTTTAGTAGCAGTTAAAATCCAATTTTCACCTTGGATTCCTCGAATGTTTTATTTGGTAGGGCAAAAATAAATCATTTCTCTCTACCAGGCCTCAGAAAAGGTACGAGGTTTTCATTACGGGACTCGGGCCGCTTTATCCCGTGGCTTTGCTTTTGCAGGTCCGCAGCCAAGAGCAGCACCAGCCATCCAAATCGATTAAATAAATGGCCGTGTAGGTGGTACCACGACACTGTGTTCTTCTCAAAACTGGGTCTGCACAGCATGAGAACAGGCTGCAAGGGATGAAGGCAGGCTCCCGGCGAGGCACAGAGTTTTGTGTGTACCCCTTTAGTTTTTTAACGGTGAGGAGCTTTCAGCGTGTCATCAGAAACACCACCTGTGAGATCTCTGCGCCCATACTCGGGGTTCTCACTCACGCGACTACCCAACACCGCCAGGTCCTCCCTGGACGCTGGAGTAGATCTAGAGGAAAAGAAGGTAAAAGAAGGTTCTTCTCTCCTCCGTGCCAAAAGGCCACATTGGAGAGAACCACAAAGAAGAGGATGCTAACATTCAGAATGTCCTCCTTTCGGACTGGAAGACTCTGCTTCTCCATGACACATACTCACATGGCCATAGACTGCGTCTGCCTAACTGCATGTTTATGCCCAGACCGAGGTGAGTTTGACAAGTTAAAAACACAAATGGAATTTCTCCTATGTGAATCATTCACCACTGTTTCAGAGAAAGCCAGTCTCTCATTTCAAGGCATACCTTGGGCATAAGCAATCCAGAAGAAGTGTGCTAACTTTACAGCCCCATGTTTAGCTAATTCAAGTCAGAAAGAACAGTCTGTCCTGTCAAATGAGCAATGTGCTATAGCTCCTCAAAAAGTTCACACAACTTTGGGCTGCGGAGGAGGGAGCCCTGGAACCCCGCACATCCAGGCTGGGGCCCAGCAAATGCACAGCCCACCTAGAGAGAGCAGAACAGTGAAGGTTCTGGCAACCAGGCTGCCTTTACCCCTCTGTGGGGACTAGGAAAAGGTGACCCTTTGGGATGTGTTCCACACCAAGCAGCATGTGGGCTGGATCCCCATTCGCGCCCCCAGCTGGTGTGCTGGGTGGGGATAACCTATAAAGTGCTATGACTGCTGGCCATTTGCTAGGCCCTCAGACACATGAAAAAGCTCAGATATTTCACTAGTAAAAGTGCCACACCATGACGATGGCCCCCATGTCAAGGACTAGAATTTCGAATTACTAATGAGTACCTTTTTAAAGATGGTGATACTGGAATACTCTTATGAATTAGCTCTATCGCATAAATATGTATATAACTCATTTTATTTTATTATCATTATACAATGAAGGATAAAATACTCTGAGTTTGAATAAAGACCGTTTTCGCAAAGAGACTACGGCACTGCACCAAGGAACAAATAAAATAAAATGTTAAAGTCGTACAGATTCGTTACTGCTTCCAGAGATTGCACTGAAGTAATATGTGCAAGAAGAGAGGATGCTGATTCACTGCAACTCTAGCAAGAGTACGCGGGACCATGTTTAGGCAGGAGTTGAAACGGGACAGTGACTCACTGCTGTACTGGGGAGAAAGATTCCAAAGAGATGGAGCAACTCTAGCTACGCCAAAGTCCACCACCAACTGGGAGAGGACCCAGGGGTGGGTGGGTAGGAGGGGAAGAACAAAGGCAGGCCAAACACAAAGGAACAGCCAGTGAGTGGGGAAGTCAGAGAATGAGGTGGAGCTGAACAATGGGGTTTTCCAAACTTGCGATTCCATTTGGATTTGAAGATGAAAACTAATCAAAAGACAGGGAAAAGAAAACATACAGTTTCTTTTCTCAAAGCAAAAAAAAGTTTTAGATGGCTTCCAATTAAATATTTGGCATCTTCAGAATAATGGCAAATCCAGAAATACTGATAAAGAAGAAAAGAAGAAGGAGGAAACAATTAAGTGTTTTTATAAAAGTATAGTTTTTTTATATCTGGTACTTCTTCTCAAAAGTAAGTATGAATTATTAGAATAGAATATTCACTCATAGGGAGAAAGAGGAAGAAATTATACTTAATATAAACATGATCAGTAATCATCAAAGAACAAAAAAATGAAATTGAGTAATTATTAAAGGTCCATTGGCTATTCTTCTCCTCAAACAAACAGCAGAAGGGAACTGAAGTTCAGCACAAACGAGCTCTTTTCCCAGACAGAGATGTCCTAACACAAAGTGAATGCCTGGGCATCTCCACGCTCAGAAGAGTTAGTGCTTAATGAATTGAGAAACTGCCCATCCCACACAATCATGTTCCCAGTGGGCCCCATGAAAGGTAGTGTGGGATCGCCGTGCTGAGAAAACGAAAAGAGCATAGCTTTTGAAGTTGGACCAGTGTGGACCCAAGTCCTCACTTTACCAACTACCACCTGCATGACCGTGGGCAAAACTCTCTCAACCTTTGCCTACTTCCTCCTCCATAAATGGAACTAAAAACGTCCATGTTCGCAGAGCTCTCAAGAGGACTGAGACAATGAATGCACCGCAGACAGACTCTACATCAAACAGCCACGTGGCCAGCATGCACTAGGCTCGCACTCAATATTCGATTCCTTTCTCTAGGGCCCTCACTTAAAAACCTGGGCCTATTTAAGAAAGGACCAAGGAACCTACCAGCTGCTTGATATATAATGCCCCAGAGTCAACTTATGAAGTGATATGTAAGTAAATAATTAAGTTCGATACAGAAATAAGTAAAATAAGGCATTCTTATGATTTTGCTTGAAATGCTCAAGTTCTCACAAAAGTGGAAAAAAAAGCTAGTAAAAAAATGCTCAGAAAATAAATGCTGTGAAGGATTTATAATTATATGGATTTTATTTTAATTCTACTCAAGAAGCATAATATGGTATCACTGAATTACAATAGTTCAACCAGTTAATGTCAGTGTTCCAGCAGCAGATGATTTTAATTAGGGGACATCAAGATCTTTCTGGTTATGCATCATGTCTTGGTGCCAGAAGACCGAGACTAAAAAGCCAAAATAGTGGAGCCAACTGTGTATCTCCTCCCCACAAGCATCCGTGACCCACTCGCAAACCACTGGAGAACACAGGACTCCCTAACACAGATCTCAGACAACATATGTGTCCTTCCATGCTCACCCAGTGCTGCAGACTAATGTCTGTGTGTCCCTTCCCTCAAATTCGTATGTTGAAGCCCTGACCCCTAATGTAATAGTATTAGGAGGTAATTGGGTTTAGATGAGTTCATGAGAGTGGGGTCTTTGTGATGGGATTAGTGTCTTTACAAGGAGGAGAAGAGACCAGAGCTCTTTCTTTCTTTGCCTTGGTGAGGGCACAGTGAGTAGGTGGGTGTCTGCCAACCAAGAAGAGAAACCTACTAGGAAATGAATCTGTCAGCATCTTGGTCTTAAGACTCCCAGTTTCTAGAACTACAAGAAAATAAATGTTGGTCGTTTAAGCCATCCAGTCTACGATATATTGTTACGGCAGCCCAAGTCACCTTATGTAGATAGCAATGGTTTCTTGTGAACCCTCCGTGCCCAGAAGGGATGGCCCAAGGGCCAGATGGAAGAGTAGAAAGAACACTGGAGTAGAAATCAGAAAGCCTCAGTTTTAGTTCCCACCAACCACAAACTCAATATAAGATGTGAAGCAAATGAACTTACTTTCCTGGACTTTAACATCCTCATCAATAAAATTTTAAGGATAGGCTAATACTCATTGATGTACCTAAAATCTATGATTTCATGTAGGCCCTAGTTCACAGGTGATATCCTGGGAGTTACGGTGGAAGGGTGTCTTGTATCAGGTGTCTTGAGCCTGTGGGGGTCGGTATTCCTTCAATGTTACCTGCCTCCCTGGTTGACACACTAGGGTCCATGATGGCACCTGTCATCCAGTCCTAACATACCCTGACCTGCACCAACTTGACCAGTGAGAGCCAGGATGGGCCTCTTCCTCTTTCCCCTACCTCACGCCTACCCCTCTTCTGCCAGTCTACACTTAAAAAAAAAAAAAAAGAAAAAGCAGTCCTATCTTCCTGAAAGTCAGCATGGCTCTTCAATGGCTCCTTCATAGATTATACTATAATTACTAATTATAACAAATCACATATTATTATTATCAATAGGCAAAATATCAGAAGTGATTCAAGACGGTCATGGCGATGCAGATGTTACCGGCCTTGAGCGGTGACCCATTGTAAAGTCATGTTACGGCCACGGCAGGGTCCCATACACTATTCCACCTGTGCAGTTGCCATGCCCTCCCCCCGCCCACACCCAGAAGTATCTTATTCCAATGTTCTGCCATAAAACTTTGAGGTATTCTGGCAAACAGAAGTTACAACCTCAGTACAATGAATCTGGCTGAGGGATGTGAATGCCATTTTTGGAAATCTTGGACTCCTTTTCATAAAAACAAGAGCGAGGTTCCTTATGGGGAAAGTTCCACTGTATGTAATGCGCTGGATTAGTCCAAACTTCTGTCACAGCTCCTCTTCGTCCCTGTCATCAGTCTTTTTGCCATGACATAAACACATCTCTCCTCTGGCAGGGTGACTTTTTGCCCATCTCCCGAGCAAAATGGTAGTTCTTCTGGCCTCTGGACCAACTACGGATCCAAATGAAACTGGAAAACCCCTGAGAGCCCTTCAAGTCCATGCACTAGAACATTAACTATGTTTACACCCGCGTGCCAGTAAGAAAGAGGGTCCAAATCTCTGGACCCTGCCACCAGGGCAGCCACAGCCACACGATTTGATCACCTTGCTCTGAAGGCCTGTTGTCATGAAGGGGAATACTGAATGATGGCGCACTGGCGGGCTAACACGCATTGTCTCATAAGAAGAAGAGGAAAATGCTTAAATACTTCCAGATTTTCTAAAAGAACTTGTAAAAAATTTGCTTTGGCTCGAGCAGAACATTCTTTATAAGCAAGGTTTTTTTAAAAAAAATCCACCCAGCTTTCTTTTATTAGAGTAATTAAAACAATGTTAGGTATTTGGGGGTATCTTATACAACCATAATCCTCTGATATTTCAGGCTATTGATTTTATAAAGTATCGACTGTGACTAGGGCATTAACGGCTGGAAAGGTATCCACGTTGATTTCTGAGAGTCTATTTGTTTAAAGCCTGCTGAAGCCAAACCATGGGCTTCAAGGAATTCCAGACAACTACTTTAGTTTATGAAATGGTATTTTAAAAGTTACACCAAGGCAAAAAAGGTTTTAAAGTAACATACAGAAGGAAAAAAAAATTCTTAAGCGTGAAACTTCTGAGTTGACATCGTATCTAAAGGAATGGTTGAATTTGGGCTGCCTTTTTCCTCCACGACTGCAATGATTTGAGCATTTTAAAAGTCTACGAGGCTGTGATACATGTGTCTTGCTCTTCTTAAATTGCAAAAAGGGTAATTAAGTATTGGCATGACTGTATTTCTGACATGCTAATTCCTATTAGCCATTCCTTGCAGCAAAAC